>JAATLQ010038352.1:50330-94452 GCA_013421005.1 Heliconius erato x Heliconius himera | reverse complement strand
TTCCATGTTAATTCGACGATTCAAAAGTGCTTATAAGAGTTTATTTGAATAAGTAATATTTTGAATTTGAATACTTTAATGATTGTATAAATTTATCATATAAAAGTTGGTCATTTGACAGTATGTCCAAATATATATAAATAGACAGTTTCGTTAGCCATGATCAGTCGAATAAACTAAACAGAATGTGACGCTGCTCGTTTTATTATTCCCATATTCAAACCACTACTGGAACACTTATTTTTGATACCTACTACGCTTCTTCTCCGACATATACAATTTAATTGTTTTTATAAATACCTTCACATGTATTAAAAATATAATTATGTTATGTAACTGTCGAATAAAAATGTAGTTATTTAAGTTAGGACCTTTGAAACTTGTTAGCTCTTCTCAAATCGCGCAGGGACTCGCGGTTTGCAGAATGACCGAGCTGTTAGCGTATATTATTTATAGCATTATTTCTAATTATTCTCTTTATAATTAGGTCTCACTGTAATTAAGATGTCATATCATTCGGTTTCCGATTACTGATTGTATTAAGTGGCAGTAGTGTGCTGTCTTTTCCAGGGGATTGAAACTTTTGGGCCAAAACGTAAAGAGTTGAGATGTGGTCTAAAAAATAAACTTTTTTTAATTTTTAGAATAGCAAATAATAATTTAATTGACAAACTGGAAGTGGAGAAAAATAAAAAAAAAATTGTTTTAGATGTTCAATCGATTAAAATCAATCATATTTTAAATGAGAGATGTGACAGCTGATTGACAATGACACCTTGTCTAACTATTTTTTGCATTTTTTGCTTCTCTCATTACGTTCGTGTCGATGCGTTTTGAGTGCTTTACCCTTATGTTTGATGTTTTCAACGACTACTGCTTTGTTTTTCACGGATTTTGACTCTGCCTACTTTGTACGACCCTCGCTTTCCCACTGAACTCCGAAATCTTTTGGATCTAACGACCGCCACGCTATGGATATGAATCGCTGTGTGAATTGTGGGATAGCCAATGGATACTGCAATACGACCTTTAGACGCTGAAAACCACCACCACCTGGTTACTAAGAGGTGTGATATAATCCCGACATATAACGCGGAAAACATATTTCTGTTACATTTTAGTTGACAGCTCTCGTAGAGGAAGGGAAGCTATTGCAATGAAGGACTGCAATTGTATTGTAGGAAGACGAATGGTAGGCTGCTGTGCTCATATTATGAGTATTATATGGTACCTTAGTTGGACTAGGTACCAAAATAATTTAGTTCCACTGCACACTTCTTAGATGACATTTTAATAATAATAGAAGAAAAATAAAATATTTATTAAAATGTGTTTTATTTATAAATAATAAACATTAATGCTTAAACAACTCAGTAATCACATATATAGAAGTTGATGTTCAAGAGATTGTGCTACGAACTTAACCTCACTTTTATCTAATCTCTAATAACTCAGCACTCAGATTGTCAAAATTTATATAGTTTTCATAGAGGGAATGACGTACCTAAATCTATTAAATCATATAATTTTCATCTCTTTATATTCTGGGCCCAAAAATGTATAGAATAGTTTCAGTCTCCTTTGATTGTGAAAACGCGCGACATGGCGTTCTGCCACTCAACACATAATGCCTCCAGAATTCGGCAGAATGTCAGGAAAGGAAATGACTTAATATAAACGGAGTGTCCTTACACTAGATTTTTCTTCTAGATTGTTGAGTTCTTAGCATGTGTGCCTAAACTAATATATGCATTTTTTGGTTCGTTACGATTTTTCACGGTAAAGAATTTATTCAATTAGAAGTCTATATTACTAGTAATCAATGAACGTAAGGTGTAAAATATTTTCGGAAATATTTCCACAGTCAAAGTGATATAGAATAAATTTGATATCTAGTGTTATAATTAATGTCAAAAACTTTGCAAGTTTTCCACTCAATATAATAAATACATTTTACTCACTATTTTAACAGCTAGTTAAACTAATAAATTAGCGTGTAAAATAGGCGTGAATTTGCATTTCAAAGAATGCCAGGTCGTCGCGGGCCAGTGGTACAAGTGTCCGACTGTAAAAGCGACTGTTGTGGGCTCGATTTCCACTCGATAGATATATTAAATCTTTTCATTGATCTGGTGCCGCGGCAAATCGCGGCGTTAAATTCGGCCACTCAACACGATTTACCTCACGTATTCAGTGGAAAGTTGGAAATGGAAGTGTAAGGAACCACTAGTTTCTCTGTACTTCCTCTTCGTTGCATGCTATTTGAGGGATACAGCGTAAAAATAAAAAAACGAACGAATAACATTAACTTATAATAATAATGTAGGGGTATTGCACAATACTTAATATTGTTCATAAACAACATTGGTAAACACACTAAATCAGCGTCCTACATTTATTCGCTACAAATACAATTGTGTAGTTATTATCCTCTATTGTTTTGTAGCGTATAAATAACCAAATTAAATATATAATAAAAGAGTTGATTATACGGTCTCGTATCACTAACACCGTCACGCTGCCCTAGCTCACATTGGTGACCCCGACGTGAGGTACCCCGACGGGGGTACCCCGTAGCCGTCTGCCGCCGTGATGTACCCTGCCAGCTCCAGCCCGAAGTTATCGTCGAGACTAATACAATGATTCAATCAACTCCCGTGATGCTATATTGGGAACCACGTGAACCGGACTTCAGCCCAACATCTTCTAAATACAAATCTCCACAAATTTGGTGAGTGCACATTCTAATCGGCTTCACACAAGCGTGTCTCACCGGTTAGGATTTCAAGAGGCAATATACCACCAACCGCACACATTGAGATTTTTGCGTGAAGATCCAACGCAAAATTAAATAAAAGCTGATGAAATAATGGAAAATACAACATTTTAAGAAGGCATCGATAAAAAAGGCTAATTTAGAGTCGATATGCGCAGGTAGTCGACAGCATTAGTGGATTATTAAATCCGAAAAGGTGGTAAAACGAAGAAACTAGGGAAACTTTCAATTAGTGCAAGAATAGCTTAAAATAAGCCACTGCGCTGACTGCACCCTCTCCGCACGCACCGCCAACGATAATTACCGACGCATCCCAAGCATGTGTCGAAGACGTTCCACAGCGACAATCAAACAATGAATGGAAAACTTTCCAAGGCTCAACCCGAAGCCCAACAAGTGCAAGTCAACCGTAAATACTGCGCATATTTCGAAAAAGAATATACAGTATATTACACGACGCAACGCACCCAGGATTCAGAACAACAAGAATAATGTTAACAAGTCATTACTTCTGACCTGGTATGAAATATATAAGTACGTGTACAAAACAAAGCTTATCGTATCAAACGGCGGAATCTCACATGATAAGAATTCGTCACTTATGTAAATCTCCAAATTTGAACGGGTTGAAAAATTTCGTGCGCACTCTACCTGTATCTAATCATAAACGATACATAATTACGGTTATTGACCGACTTACGCCTGCCTTCATCAAAAATACAACATCAGCAGAACGTCAACAATGCGCAAACGCAGCAGCCGACGACATCAAAACAACGCATCAAGTTACGAGCTCCGGTCGAACAACAACACCCGTGGATCAATTTAGTTTATAGGCATAATATTTTATATATTTTATTTTATTTTAATTAATTAATGTAATTAATTAATTAATTTAGCTTCACGCTGTATCCCGCACACAGCAGGGTAGGCAGAGGGAACCTAGTGTTAAGACACTCCGTTCCCCACTTTCTGCCGAATTCTGGAGGCATTGCGTGTTGAGTGGCAGAACTTAACGCCGCGCTTAACCTCGACACCAGAGCGAAGAAATGGAAATATAAAATATATTTTATTTTGGTTATTTTATATTCAGTTTAATTTTTTTTTTCTCAAAGGGTATTGCACAATACTTAATATTGTTCATAAACAACATTGGTAAACACACTAAATCAGCGTCCTACATTTATTCGCTACAAATACAATTGTGTTATTTAGCGCTCGGTGTCACAGGCGGAAAACTTATTTAATATTATAATATGTCCGTCTGATAGGCGGCGGAGCGCCACAAAATGCTGACAAAGGAGAAGATCGGGTGAACAGCGCCGGTGGGAAAGGAATTTCTTCCGTTCCAACACTTATTATTCCATCGTGGAGTAATTAAGTCGTAGGTTAAGTTAGATTTAGTTAGGTTTAGATTCAATATTGTTTCTCCAAAATTGAGGACAATTATATATAAGTTAGATTAATTTAGGTTTAAACAGATTACTGTTCTTCCAACATTGTGTCTTCTCGTGTCACTAACACCGCCACGCTGCCCTAGTTATCTAATAATATTTAGAACCTAAAATATCACACCTTTTTTTAAATAATAATAATAACTTTATTTATAATCGTTTACAATTTTTTAAATACAAGGTATCTTAGGATAGATTAGCTATACTATCTATCTCACAAATCTATATCACAGACGACCTCACGAAAGAAGATCTACCGAAAAGGAAAGCGCTAATACCTGAACTCAAAGAAGCTAGAGCCAGCGGAGAATATGCGATTATAAAAAGTGGAAAATTAATAATTCGTGATAGAATTGAGGCGCAGAAACAAAAGAGAGTGCCATCCTCTCCACCATCTTCTCCTACCCCAAACACGATTAATAATAAAAACATATTACAACCAGCAAAACTGACTAAAAAAATCTTTTCCAAAACATGAAAAGTAAGAATGACCCACAAACTATTAGAGAGTTACCAAAAAAACTAAAGACCAACCGGATTAAAAACAAAAAGTTATATAAGAACCATAAAGATTTTACAACAAATAATAACTCCACACAGCAGGGTAGGCAGAGGGAACCTAGTGTTAAGACACTCCGTTCCCCACTTTCTGCCGATTTCTGGAGGCATTGCGTGTTGAGTGGCAGAACTCAATGCCGAGCTTAACCTCGACACCAGAGCGAAGAAATGGAAATAAAAATTTAAGTAAATATTTCATCATTTTATATATATTTTTTTTAATAACTCCACAATACGTCTAGTCAGCGCGGAGTAGTAGACTACCACCCTCCAACTATAGTAAAAAAGTAACTGTCATATCAAGCATAACCTACCAATCCAGTATCAAAAACAAAAATTGTATATTGCTTCACTGAATGTTTTTACACCAAAAAATGAAGACTCTAGCAGAATTAATCTACGCTCTACAAAATGTGAACTGGGACATTCTGGGTATGAGTGAAGTTTGAAGATTGATAGAATAAATTAAGGAACACCCGGACTATTATTTGAATGCCGAAAAATAGTTTACAGCTAGTAAAGTACTTGTTGTTATACAGGACTTAATAAATATATATGACAAACTCATACACAAAGAATTTTTGTACCTATCATAAAAATTATCACCGTCTTAAAAAATCTCAGTTACCGATGTAAAGACATAGAACTCAATAAAACAATAGCATTATGTACATATTTAGATCCACGCTTCAAATAACATGCATTTAAGGACAAGGATGCATTAGCGAATATCGAATGCGTGTTATTAGAAAAAGCGTCTGAATTAGCTGAAGTTGACATTGACGTTGCACCCGAACTCGAAGAAAATCCCCAAGCCGAGATAAACTCACAATCAATTGCTCGAGTTCGACATGAAAGTCAAATCTATAAAAATTCCCAAATTAGCCATGACCAAGACAAAAGAGGAATTTGAGTTGTAAAAGAAAGAAGGCCCGCGCTGATTGCACTTTAAAATGGTGGTGTGAGCGTAAAACACTCTATCCTATTTTATAGTCACTTTTTATAAGATTTCTATTATTGTAGTAACGTATAGGAAATTTGGTGAATAATAAAATTCACACTATGGCATCAATGTTGGTTAATGGATTAGATACTTCAGAAAAATGTAAACGCCTAATTGTAGATGAAGCCCAGATGAATCACTTTGGAGCCATAGTGGGGGCTGCTAGAATCTCTGGAGCAGAAGAAATACTACTGGTTGGAGATATAAACCAACTCCCCTATATTGACCGAGACAATCTCTTTGACATGTTCTATCGTAGTCCATCACAAATTGTCAAAATCAACCAGGACCTATTGTGTACCCATAGAAGCCCCATGGACGTCGCCTATGCACTTCAAGAGATATACTTTGGTATATACTCTTCCAAAAAAGTAGTACACTCCCTTCGAATAGAAAATTTAAGAACTACACCAGCGCCACGTGATCTCAGGGAAACCCTCTACCTTACATTTACTCAAGAGGAGAAAAAAATTTTAATCAACCAGGGGTATGGGGTAAACATAGGCTCAAAAGTGTTGACTATTCATGAAGCCCAAGGCCTGTCAAATGCAACGGTTATAGTAGTGAACACAAAGTCGAAGAAATTACAACTACATGACAGCGTTTCACACGCAATTGTAGCAATAACGCGTCACACAGACAGATGTTCCCACTACACCAGTGGTGACGACGACGCAATAAAAAGGCTTATTCGGAAGGCAACAGAAGCAACGACTAAAGGTATTGTGGAGTATAATTTAAAGATGGCCATAAAAGATAGAAACGAAGCGGTCATGCCCTCCATCTTGGCGGTAATGCCATCCACGTCTCAATTTCCCTAATGATTAGAAATATTTGTATGGTTGTATAAAATTTATCTTGTAATCCGTAATAAACGTTTTAATCAATTAAGTTAAATTTATTTACAATGAATGTTTATTTTTATGCATGTAGACTTAGATTATAGTGTTAGATTAAGTTAGTAAGTGGCAACTGAAATTAATAACTGGACTTTCTTAAGCAGATATTATGTAAATATAGAGATATATGTATGTAATAACATATGTGTTCTAAGTAATATCTACAGAAAAAAATTTTTAAAAGAAATGTAATAATAACAAAAGGTACGGACCGTAAGTTTGTAGTGTAAATAAGAATTAAAATAAAAAAAAATAAATATTGTAGTTACATCGGTGCCGTGTGAAAGGGCTTTTTCTAATAGCGGCTATTTCATATCGGACAGACGACCAAGGCTTACATCGTCTAAAGTTAGCCAAATAGTGTTTTTAAAAGCTAATTTATAAAAGTTGAGTGGATATATATATTAAAAAATGTAAATATATGTAAATATCTACTTAAAATGTACATAAAATCAATGTACTTTTAACTACGCCAATCCAAAGCGGCGTAGTGCCTTGGGCGCAACATCAGCGTGGTCGGCTAAGAGTGTAGAGAGGTATGCACCGGTTTCACCCTCACAAGGAGCTCGTGATCTTGCATAGGAGCGTTCCGCTGTGATGCGCCACGACTGGCTTCTAAAAAAAATTCATTTTTTTTTCTAAAATTCTATTATGCACTAAAATCATTAAATAACAAAACAAAATACATCTCATTTTGTTTTGTTAGCTTTATTCTCCATACGTCATACAGTCGATTTTTTCATATTACACCTGTACAAACATACATAATACATACTATTTAAACATTTTTAAAGTGTTATTCCACACGTAGGATAGAAAAATATTTATTTAGAAAACATATAAAAATTTGAACGTAGCGGGAAAAGAACCCACGCCTCCTGAAAACCGACCAGGCATTCTGACCACTAAGCCATACGTTTTCGTCGAGCTACGTCGACATTTTTATACAACATATTTATATTGTTAGCATCTCTGTCATCAAAAATAATTCTTTTGGTTTCTATGACATTGAAATATATGAGCATATTTTCTTATGTATCATCTGCATACAACCACTACTGGTACTTGTAGTAGTACAATTTTATTACTTGTACATATGTGTGACAAAAACAATTATCTTCAATTATTGTAAAATATTGTATAATAAAAGGGGCAGCTACTTTTAAATTTATCATTTAATGTGCAAATTATAAAATAGTTGTTAAGAATGAAATTCTTAACAACTATTTGATAACTGCATAAATAAGACACCAAATACTGTGTACATTGAATAATTTTTCTTATCATATATTTTTTGACATACAAATTTTATTTCACATTTTAAGAATTATGTTTTTATAATTTATTCAACCAGAGTAAAGATTTTACTTTTACCATTTGACTTATATTTAAAGATCTTTTCTTTCCTCCGAGACTTCCAATGTTTCATATCCTCTTTTGACAATACTTGGGAACTCGTAACAACAACTGAATTTATTTTATCTACAAAAAAGAAAACAAATGATATAACCAAAGAGCCAGACCTTTGTTGAAGTTGAAAGTTTCTCTGCGCTGACACCCAATGCTGGTAAGTGCTGTCAGGGAATATGAAATTTGACTGATAATTACTTTAACAGTTGCATAAAATAATAAGTAACTTTTGGTAAATTACAAAGCTCAATTTTTTATATTTTCTACAGAATAATATTAGATGGCATTATCCATTGCCAGAAACTTAGCATGGTTTCATACCATTTCATTTCATACCAGACAATCCTAATGTCTAATAAATTATATATGCTTACAAAGCATCTACCCTTTATTAAGAAATTAATTTAAGCATTCCAGCAAATGAAAAATATTAATGGGGATGGTAATTGAGCACAGATGGTGATTAAGGGAAAAAGGTTGTCAAATAGCACATAATTCATTGACAGCCTCAATGCACAGCAACACAACATACAACTGTAAACACGATGGTTTTGGATTTTATTCCTAATTGGGGGAAAAAATTTATTTGTTCTCTTGTTCTGGTTACAAGGCAAAGCATGGTACTTATTTCCACTCAATAAAAACTAATGACTTAACTCTCAATACCTCTGAAATTGGATGGTGTGCACGAGTATAGTACATTCTTTATGTACAAAATTATAGAAATATAAACCTTACCCATTTCATCCGGATCTTCAATATTATCATCAATTTTACGATATTTGTTTTTTTTCATTTTCTTACTGGCTATATTATGTAATTCTGTATTAATATCCTTTACCTCTTCACATGAAAGGTAATTTTCAGAATCCTTGAATAGTTTTACTCCACCTTTTATCTTTCTTTTTCTAAAAATGTGTATATTTGATAAATTGAAGAAGCAAAAATTGAAAGCACAAAAGTGGATTTAAATTTACCTCAGCCCATTTTCTTCAATATTTACAAATTCTATACTTTTATTAATTATTGCTGAAACTTTGGCTCCTATCTGTTTTTGTAATTCTAAAGACACTTTTATATCATTGTAATGAGTAGATTCCTCTATGTATCTCTCCGAGCGAGGTTTATCTATATAAAGAAAAAAAAATGTGATGATAAGTTATATTTAAATTTTTAAATATTATATTACAATAAGTGAGTTAAATACTATTCTTATCGCTTATCGCCGGGTTGCCATCTCTTGTTTCATTTATTAATTTAACAAACGTAGAATCGACAGCTTCTTTAAAACGTGAAAGGTCTTCTTCTTCAGATGAATCGGACATACTTTGTAAGTTTAGTATAAGATTTTATAAAATATTGAAATTATAACTTTATATACAATTTGTTTACATACCTATATCTTATAGTGTCAAAATACACGTGCTTTTGACATATTTAAGCGTTTAGAAATCTTAAGGAAATCGAAAATATTTTTAGATTTATATAAAGACTGTACGCACCTGTGCGGCTTCATTCGCTTTTTTTCTTCTGTTTTTATTTAAGTGTATTTTTTATTATTTTGAGTTATTATGCGCCACGATACGGATGACTTCTGTCGTCTGTGCCTTTTTTGTCTGTCTTTTTTAAATGTGAAGTGAATATTAATATTTACAATTTTCTGTGCTTCTTTGTGTCAATATTCGGGTATTGTGGTCGTCAATCATGTTAATTGTGGTGCAGTTAATATTACATAACCAAATAACTGCACCACAATTAATTTTCACTTCAATTTCACTTCACAAAAGAGTGTTTCTCAAGCAGGTCTTAAGATAAACATGGATAAAACTAAGATCATGTGGAATGATCTCCGGATCTCCGATGTCAAGAATGGACATGTATCGAAGTAAGCTGTTTATGAGTAAAGAGCGGATAAACTTAAATATTACATCAGGTCTTATAAATTTCAAGCCCTCGCTAGGGAGAACAATGGAATGGTCTGCGGGACTAGCAAAATAAAAAGGCATCTTAATTATACAAGATATGGATAGATATGGTTGGCATTTTTTTACCACCAGAAAGGTGGAGACTTCGGTTGCTGTTATGGAATATAAAATCGATGCTATAGGATGGCATGTATAAAGAAATTGAGTGACGAGTGTGGACAAGGTGAAATATGTAGAGAGCAGAGCTTTTGGCGCTCCGTTCTCTTTGACTACCCCGCTAGGGATAATGCGTGATGTTAAAAAAATCATGAAAAAGAAATAAAAACTACTTAAGAATATTAGTAAATTTTTTTTATGTTTACATATAAACAAGTAGCTTATTTTTGTACTGTTCTTTGTGTAAAATCAGGAATAACATTTATAACGTTTCCATTATACTAAAATTAAATACATAAAAATGAAAGTTATATATATATTATAGTGAGGCCAGTCGTGGCGCAGGGGCACAAAGTGTGACTGTAAAACCGACTGGTTGTGGGTTTGATCCCCACTCGAGGAGATGAAATATTTACTTAAATGTATATCTTCATTTTTTCGCTCTGATGTCGAGGACAAGCGCGGCGTTGAGTTCTACCACTTAACACGCAATGTCTCCAAAATTCGGCAGAAAGTGGAGAACGGAGTGTCTTAACACTAGGGTCCCTCTGCCTACCCTGCAGTGTGTGGGATACAGCGTGAAGCTGAAAAAAAAGAAAGTTACAGAGCATGAAAATTCAAAAGAATAGAATCCGAGCAGAGTACACGGACAAAATTTTGATACTACGTAATTTTTTGTTATATCTGGTTTAAGCCTAAAAATTTCGTCACACAAACAAGTTAACCTTGTAGAAATATGTCTAATATTCAGGTCTACAACCTCAGATCAGATCCATTCATCTACTTATAGCTAATAATCTTTATTCTCCTTAATTGTCATTGCCATTTTTCATATAAAATCATGGTCTTCAACCAGCGTCATTGTCTACTTTGTTTGCTAGAAATGACGTTGCTACTGAATTTATGTTATTTATTTGATTTTAGTTTGCTAGAGGCTATAACATTTTTAAATGAGTAATATTTCAAGCACAATATTATATCAATAATTTATAGCCGTTTGAACGCAAATACTCCATACGTATATTGCGTCCGGCTTTACAATGTATTTGAATCTGTTTGAATTTATACATTGAACTTAAAAAAATTTTTTTTTTGAGCACACTCTTCCTAAAACGCGTGGCTTTAGGAGCACATGACATGACACATTGTCATTATTAACATATTGGGCCTTCACATTTCATTCAATTGTAATATAACGTTATTTCTTGTCATGAAGTTCCAAAACTGTACTTACAACGTACTTGCCTACTATATCACACTCACTTGAGAGTGAGAATCGAATCTACAACCGTTGCGTTTATAATCAAACGGCTTCTAAGCGAAAATTAAAGATTATTTATTATTCTTTCATCAGTTCCACGTTGCATCCCGCATGTAGCAGGGTAGGCAGAAGGAGCCTAGTGCTGAGGTACTAAGCACCCTCTGCCTACCCCACTACATGAGTGGTGAGAGAGGAATGGGGAAAGATCGCGGTTGACCTCCGAAAACGTAGTATCAAAAATACTGGAAGAAGGTCACGTTAAAAGCACGAGGACCCCCCGGAGTGCATATAAAGAGGTTGATCACAGTGAAGGAGACGAAAGAGGTATGCAGAGACCGTAGCATGTGGCGATCCGTACTCTCTGACTACCCCGCTATAGATACAGCGTGACGCTAAGTAAGTATTTAATTGCAATCATTGTTGGTAACGTAGTATCATTTTCATCATTAAATATATTCTTCAATAATTGTTATTATCCGTGTCAACACATTTTTAGCAAATTCCATTTTTTTAAATAAATAAGGGTAATTCGTAGATGTCACTAATAAACATGCTGCATTATAATTGCAACTGCATTTTAAAGTCCAAGCTTATATATCACAGCAAAATTTCAGATTTACACGTTAGTTTTAAAAAAGCCGTAGTTTTGGTTATAAATAACAATTTTAGGAGAACTGCCAATTAACTCTTCGTAGTCCTTCAGTATGTAATCAGACTAGCGGATTTTATGAAATTTACGAAGACATTTAAGGTTCTATCGATCAAACATATGGATGTGACGCCGATACACAGTCCACATTTCAGCAAAATATAATATATTAGGCAGCACAATCAGCACAATGGCCGTATACACAGAAACGTTATTAAAAAAAACATCAAGATAATTTATTTCCGAACGTTAAAATGAATGTCTCCAATGTCAAATGTCAATATCAGCTGAATATTTTAGTATAAAGTTTTGGGGGTTATAGTGTTTAAATTAAAGTAATAAATAACCCATTAATAAGTTATTCAATAATAATTACATTATATTTTTAATACACTCATAAAATATATTATGTCTGAATACGCTAAACCACCCGTTGATCCAGACTTAGTGAAGTTTGCAGAAAAAAATGATTATGACTCTCTTGCAAAATATTTAGTAGGAAATATATATAGATATCGTGAAAACATTATCATACCAAGGGTACTGGGTCCTGTAATCATAAAAACAAACGAAGAAAAAATGATTGAATCTACAATCGAAAGCTGTCCATTTAAATCACTAACCAGTTGTATAATAGGTAATATTCCATATTTACGCATTTTTCCATATTCTTTATAGCTTTAAAAGTATTATTCACATACTATGAAACCTAAATCTTTAGAAATGGGTATAACTGCTATTCTGTCTTAATATTATTTTTATCAAAATATATGATTGTTTATTTTAACCAATTACTGAATACCTACTTTTGTGTAAATTTTTAGCTATATATTTTTATAATTTGCTATTTAAACTAGGCATTAAACGAGGCAATTACCTCTAGGTATTTAATTCTTAAGAGAGTATTTTTTCATATAATTCTTTTATTTTTAAAGACAATTACAATAGTTTACAATTTTGTAACATCATTTATTTATTATTATATAAATATATATATTTTTAATTCATATTCTTTATACAATGTAACCATATTGTATTTATATATAATTACAGGATACGGTCTTGGAGCTGCTGTTGGTCTATTTACCTCATCATTAATGCCAAACATGACAGATCCTATGGCACAGCAAAATCAAACTGCTAGAGAGATTTTACGAGAAATGAAGAATTCCATGTTAAGTTATGCAAAAAATTTTGCTATACTTGGAGCAGTATTTTCCAGCGTAGAATGTTGTATTGAAACAGCGAGAGGTAAATCTGATTGGAAGAATGGGACGTATGCTGGAGGTGTCACTGGTGGCTTAATTGGTTTAAGAGGTTTGTTTTTTTATCTGTTAATGTTTTGTAATAAGTAATTTGTTTAATATTTTTATAAATTCATTGTTTATACAAGAGTTTTTATCTGTACCCAATTTTTGAGACATCACATGTTCTGTGGTGGAAGTCAACACTGCAATCTGTCTAGTTACCAGAGCAAGGAAATAATTAATACATTCCATTCCAGTAGGTATCAAACTCAAAAGTATCATATTCATATAAGTATCATTTCACAGTTGGATACTGCCACTGTGCCAAGATGGCTTCAATAAGTCATATCATGTTTGATGCTATTTGCTATTAAGATGTTAACTGAAACAACGGCTAGTACAATGATAGCAGCATTACTAATTGATATTTTATTATTGATTTCTAATAATAATGTAGGTTTTTTTTAGTTTTTATCAATTTTATTTATACTTTTATTTGAAAATATAAAAAAACATGTCAGGTATCATCATAATTTAAAATACAACTTTTTCCAGGTGGTTTAAAAGCTGGTGTGTTTGGGGCTGCTGGCTTTGCTGCATTCTCCACAGTAATTGACTACTACATGCATCAGCGTGGCTCATAAACTATTGTTTTTAATTAATAATTAATATGTATGTTATGTTATTGTTAGATATTAAATATAAAAAAATTAACATTTCTTTTAGTTGTATAACATATTTATATAGAATGTTTTCATTTTAATATTTATCATATATATAAATTCTGGTTGGTGGTTGGGTATTGGGTATTGTCAATAATATTGTCGTGTGCGGGCACGCTTCAATATCATCAAGCTCGTCAAACGCTTTTGCTTTTCATTCAAGATGCACGACGAGAACAGTGTAAATAGCGAAAATAATATTGATATTACTGCCACGGAAATAAAATATTTAATAGAGTTAATGGGAAACTTATTCAGACGGAAATATATATAAACAGACGGAATACATCTATTGAAGCATATCATGAATATCTAACCAAATAGAGATAATATTTTGTTTAAAAAATTATCTCTCCTTCTCATGTAATTTTTTAAATCATTCTCTGTTAGTAAAATTAGCTTAACGTTGTAACCAACACACAGCATAGGCAGAG
Source organism: Heliconius erato x Heliconius himera (assembly GCA_013421005.1). Lineage (NCBI taxonomy): Eukaryota > Metazoa > Arthropoda > Insecta > Lepidoptera > Nymphalidae > Heliconius > Heliconius erato x Heliconius himera. Next base: position 79,958 of record JAATLQ010038352.1, on the reverse strand, counting down.
AAAACCTAGTGTTACACTCCGTTCCCCCATTTTCAGCTAAATTCTGAAGGCATTGCGTATTGAGTGGCGGAACTCAACGCCGCGCTTTATCTCGACAGAGCAAATAATAAAAATATAAATTTAAATAAATGTTTAATATTTTTGAGGGGATCGAATCAACAATCTGTCGCGTTTACAGTCACACTTTGTGCTCCTGGGCCACGAATGGCCTCTGTTGCAGTTCATTAATAATATTGAAATTCATAAACTGTTTTATTTGTGTCTCATCTAGTCTTTGATGATTTTTTTTAATGTCTTTTTATGTAATGTAAATGTAATTAAGCTAAATGTAATAACTAAAGCAACGGCTTATTTCTTTCTAGCTAGCTTTCTAGTTTGAAAAATCAAACAAAGCTACTGAGTGACTGCGTCAGATTTTACTACGAAATATTGTCAATAATATTGCGTAGTTTGTGGAACCATATATTCAACAACATTATTGGCAATATAGTATTGACAATAATATTGTGTGTGTGTGTCTAGCCTTAAGTTTGCGAAAGTTAATGGCTTTTAGGCGTGCCAGTTAAATACACTTTATTTTGCTAATATCACGTAGAATGGAGAATAAGCGAATTCGCGTCTTACAACACAACTTAAACAAATAATTTACCCAAACAATTTAACAATTTTATACTTTACAATAATTTAGACTTATTAATTTGATGCTTGATATATTTTAAATTGAAATAGAAATAAAAATTATTGCAATTTGGATGAATTTAATACATAAAAATACGGATTTGAAGTAGAAAAGTACGAATTCAAGGTTTGAAACCTTAACGGCGAAGTTGATGTGTAAAATAAACAATTTGAAGTATAAAATTGTTAAGTTTTTTTAATTTGTAAGTGTAAAATTACGTATTTGATGTGCAAAAGTATGATTAAGGAGTGTAAATAAAAAAACAATATGTCAAAATTACTATTGAAAAAATCTTGCAATAAATGGCATTTCGTTATTTTATAAAATTAGTTTATTTGGAGATAAGCATGTTATTTTAAGCAAAAATAATAAATATAGTTTATTTATATAAAATAGATAAATATTATATTGTATACTAGCAACATTGGCATACACAACAAAAAAAAATAACGACCGAAAACGGAAAAACGCAAACGTTAACGTTGAGCGTGCGATTGATTTTTTACTTATATTTCTATAAAAATGTATTGATACGGATAATTACTCTTTTTAATATAGTCAAATATTTTATAAAGTATCAGTAGACGTAAACACTTTTTTAGTGCGTTTTAAATTATATTAAAAATGAAGGATCCCTTTGTGACCGACTCCGGTATCGATTCTCCAACACGAGAAAGTTTCAGGAATATCGAAGGCTGTTATAATAGAAATATTTTTAAAGGCAAATCTTTTGCTAATTCACGCCGTGCCTTACAGTCTGGGGCTGAGAAGATATCGAGGACATTTAAAAGTGTTAGAAATACATTCGGCAATTTGTCGCAGGTATTTTTTTTTGATATAACAATTACTTGTTGTATAAAAATCTATTTTTCTTTGATTGTTTTTTTGTTTCCCTAATAATTTTGAATTTCTATTTATAGAAATGATTGTCACTTTTACTTATAAATTTTCATTTATATATATTTTAATAGTTTTATATGTAGCATTTCAGGCTTGGTGGCCGACGCAGACATCGATTAACGGAAGCCAACTCACCGTGCAGAGTGGTACCAACAACACCTGTGACTAAGAAAAAGCCGGTAAAATATATTATTTATTAATATAAAATCATTACGGCTTAAAAATCTAAAAAATATTATAAAAATCTTAGTATCTCATTTTGCTCAAAATATTATCTCTACCAAATATTATATTAAGAAAAAAAAATCCTGTCCTAATTAATAGTAATATAAAATTATTTTAGAATCTTTTCTTCCATAGATCAAAATATTTAATTTTCTATCTTTAATTTTGTTTTGTATTACATTCTTAAACTTTTCCACTCCTTAGTTCAACATAATTTTCACCTTATTGTATTTATTTATAATGATCTCCTAGTGAAACATAGATTTTAAATATATTAAAGGCTATCAAATATACATTTCAAATTTGTTAAAAGGCTTCAATTTAAGACATCTTTTCACATATTAACTAAATTATTTATAAACCAGCCATGGTGTAGCGACACAAAGTGTGACTAGTAGTGGGTTCAATCCCCACTACAGAAATTGTAATATTTATTTAAATTTATATTTTAATTTCCTTGCTCTAGTGTTGAGACAAAGCGTGGGTTTGATTACTGCCAATAAACACGCAATGCCTCCAGAATTAATCAGAAAGTGGGGAACGGAGTGTCTTTACACTACTTTCCCTCTGCCTATCATCCTGCTGTGTGCGGGATCAAGTGTGGAAATGATTTAATATTTTTTTTATTTATAAACATTTCAGCTACTAGGCAGAAGTCCAACTAAACTCTACAGTCCATTCGGTATAGAGACACCACACAGCCGTGATTTTAGAATGTCTCCTTATATGCCTGATACTCCTGATCATGGGTAAATATTTTTAAGAGTTTTTATAATTATAATTTATATTACATAATTATTTCAGTTTTATACTGTAGCAGTTACCCTACAGAAGAGATCTAGTGTTAAGAAATTCCTCCTCATCTTCTCACTTTCCTTTAAATTTTGGGTAATTTGCCTATTAAGTTATGGAACTCATTTTGTGTTGTTACCAGAACAAGACAATGAAATTATTAGATAGTTCCTCCGATTTGATATTAAACCCACAAACGTCACTTTAATAGTCACCCACTGTGCCAAAACAGCTTTAAGTGTTTTTTAAGGTATATTATATGGTAATTTCTAACTGTAGGACTGTAGGCAGGAGCATCTAGTGGTTGAAGACACATTCTTTGCATGTTGCTTCAAATTGAGACAGCATTTTGAGTAGTGGAACTTGATGTAGTACTTTACTTTACCTGAGCTGAGAAACAAAGTGATTTAATAGAAGTGGTATTTTTAACAAAATTACAGTAATATGAAATTACAGCAATTTTATAAGTGGATTTTTAAAAATATTTTTAGCTTCACGCTGTATCCCGCACATAGCACAGTAGTCAGAGGAAACTTTTTCAACTTTCTGCCAAATTCTTTAAATTGAATCTTTGCCTCGTTACCAGAGAATGGTAATGAAAATATTGAATATTTAATCCCTTCAAGGGGAAAGGAACTCTCAACTGGTGCGTTCACATGCTTTAATTTTTATTACTTATTACTTTCTTATAGAAATATATATGACACTATAATAGAATAACATAATAAATTGTACATTTTTACTTTCTATAAACTATTTTTTAATACATTTATTATATAACAAAAAAAAATCAGCTTCACACTGTATCCCGCACACAGCAGGGTAGGCAAAGGGAACATAGTAAGACCCTCCGTTCCCCACTTTCCGCCGAATTTTGGAGGCATTGGGTGTTGAGCGGCGGAACTCAACGCCGATCTTTGCCTCGACACCAGAGCGAAGAAATATAAATTTAAATAAATATTTTATTTCCTCGAGTGGGGATCGAACCCACAACCGTCACGCCTACAGTCACACCCTTGTGCCCTTGAGCCACGACGGCCTCTCTTTATAATATATATTGTATATTTTCAATATGTTTTTTTCAGATTATCTCCGAAACGTCGTAAGGGTGTGACACATTCTTGGCACATCTTGGCTAAAAAGCGGCCGAGAGCCCTTTTCCCGTAAACATCTATAAAATATACACAATATTGTATGTTTATATCCCACCGCTTATTTATAAGTAATATTTAGCTTCCCCTAAACAATTACTTTGATTTCAAACACTTCAGATGAGCGGCGTTCAGTTCCGCCATGAGATCCGCAATTTCTCAAAAATTGTGCAGTATATTGTTTTACAAAGTATAAAAAAAATAGCTTCACGCAGTTTCTTGCATATAGCAGGGTAGCATAGCACAATCTGTTATTGACACCGCACAATTTTTGAGACATTGCGGATCTCATTGCGGAACTGAACGCCGATCATTTGAAGTGTGTGAAATCAAAGTAAATTGTTCCAATAGTATTATTTTGTATGGTGCTATGGAGTTACGTGAGCGCTTCTCAAATTAAGCTTGTATGGATGGACTGATCCACAATTTTTTATACATATTTATAACTATTTATAAATAACTTAATTGTTTATCCGATAATTTAAAAAATACATTATCACGGCTAAAGTAATTAATAACTCGAATATTTCCTTTTATTTTTTTTTATTTGTAATTTTTTATTTTCGAGTATTTATTAGTTTACCAAGCTTTCTATTTAGTTAACTACATTAGACATTTTTTTATTTGTATTTGTATATAGCTAATTTTTTTAAATGATATGAAACAATATTACATTTTAAACTGGTACTTTCACGCTTTCATGAATGAATTCTAAGAAAATCTGTCAAAATAGTAGATATTAAGCTAAAGTAAGTAAGAAAATAATCAGCAGCTATTTAATATACTTTCCAAACATCTCACAATTTTTTGTATATATTAATAATTATTAAAATTATAAGTTCGTTACAGCACAAAAATTGGTTTCTAATATTATTAATAGATAATTAACTAAATATTTTAAATGGCTGGATTAATCGCGTATATTTTACAATTTTCAAAATCATATTTATTTCAAATGTGTTAAGCAAAGGTCTCATACAATAAATATATGATTAATGAATCTAACACAGATAAAAAAATATTTTTATCTGTCACTTGACATTTCCCGTTGAAACTGCCAATAAACGCACAGTATTATGATATATCATATAATATTATATATTATAAATTGTAAGTAATAAGTGCATATCCAGTATTAAATACGCCAAAATGTTTTGTTTTTCACTATTTATATAAGCTTCTTGTGACAATATTATGACATTAAAATTATGTATTATCGTATGTTGGATGTGAATGTATGAGGGAGTATTTAGTTAGGATCAAAGTATCTATTGAGAATTAAAAATATAATTTTGGTGGTGCTACAAATTAGTAAATGAAGTAAATAAGATCGAAAGAGATATAATTAAAACTACCGAAAAAGAAGAGTGATTTTTTTTTATAAGAGGAAATCTGTTAATTTTTTTTATTATGATGAGGTGCAGTATCGCATTTAACTAGGATAATGGAAACAAGTACCTATAATATTAATAATTATAAAGTGATGGTATTATAATCATACTAGCAAACGTTTTGTGTATCTAGAAATTATTTCTTAGACAATTTGAAATGATAACTGGTCCATTTTGAATTTTGTATACACAAATACTTCTATACTACAATTCTAAGTCTTGATAATGTTCTTAGATTATATATACAGGACAATCTAGTATCAGGATTTTTTTTTTAATAAAGTGATTTTTTTTCCATCATATAAAAGTAGCCAAGTGCGAATTAGACTCGCTCACGAAGGATTCCGTAGTACAAATATGCCGCTTTAATTTTTTAGCAGCGAAAACAATTTAATTATGACAATGACAAAGTTATATTTGCGGTTTTTAAAAATGTGCTATATTCAAAATATTGCTGACTATAATCGCTCAAACCAATTTTCATTGAGATTGCTTATTGGGGTACATGGTATACATTTTTTTTCAATTTGAGGATTCTCTTCATTTTATTTTTGTATCTAAATGATTAGCTCATATAGTCCTAACAGTTTACTGCTTTACTATATGAAGCGGTTGTGAATTACGGACAGACATGGACATGACGAATTTTTCAAAAGTGGGGTTGTGCTTTTGCCATTTGACTATGGAACCCTAAAAATAATTTTATAATAGTATATTTGGTAAATTATTTTATCATTAAAATAACTAAAAAATAAATTATAAATTCGAATAAAAAGTAATTGATTTTATATTGTTAAGGTATATATAACCTAAGGACATTAATTACTTTACATAATAAGTATATAATTACCAGTTCAAAAAAAAATAAAAAAAACATATTTCCACTTATGTGTACACATTCAAACTCGACAAGTTCATTTTTTTTTTCAATTGAATTATTGGAATGAAATAATTTTATTTTAGTTTAAATTATAGTTGCTCAAAGAAATGAATTAAGTAAAATTTTTGAATAATTTCAATTATACAGCTGTGTAGCAAAGATCTGGAAAAAAATAGATTTAGTATATCATACCACAAATTATACAATAAAAATGTTTTTATGTTTACTTTATAATGTTAAAAATGTTCCTCTCTTTATCAAGTCGTACAAAAGTGTTTTTTAAACCCACGCTTTATTTAACTATGTTTTAAAATATCATAAAACAAGACTGAATGTCTATTTACCTTTCGGTGTGAATTTTATGAAGTAAAGAATCTCTACAAAATGATAAACATTTTTTTATGTGTAAAATTTTAACAGATAATTTATTGGTAGAAATTGGGTATTTTTTCTTTTTATTTTTTTTGAACTCACAATATATTTATTTAATTTAAACTAGATATAATATAAAAACTATTATGTAATAATAATAATTCATAATATTAGATTTATGTAAGAAAATATTTAAAGACATGTTTTTGGCTTGTGAGTTTTTTTTTTACCTATTTCCGTCCTGTATTTTCTTTTTAAATCAGAATTATACTTAAAAAGTTAACCAACTTTCTACCCTTAAATTAAATATTTTGTCATCTGTATTTTCAGGCTATGCTTAGTGTATCGTGTATAATGGCTATTTATATTGAATAAACTTTTTTACAATCAAAAGTTGTTTTATTTTTATATTTATTTACATATACTATGAAAATGTGTTAAGCTGCCGGCCCTATTTTTTAATATAAAATATCATCATCTGTATACGCGGCGGCTGTGGCTTGATCCCCACTTAAAGAAATGATTTCTTATTAAAATTATTTTCATTTCCTCGCTCAAAAAGTGTGGCGTAGAGTTCCGCCAAACAACCAATGGCTTAAATATTAGGTAATGCGTGGGAAGTTTCCCTCTAGGTTCCCTCTGCCTATCCTGCTTAATGCGTGACACAGCGATAAACTGGAGAAAAAACACAGTGATGTTGCACAAAGGCAAAGTTGAAAACAAAGGTATTATAACAATAAATTAAGAAAAACTAGAATAAGAAAAACAAATACTTTATTTCTTATAAATCTAAAATAGTCAACATTTAGGCAACACCTGTTGAAAACAAGTCGGTAAAAAAAAATAACCACTTTCGAGGTCAAATTTAAGAAAAAAAAATCAATACACTTTGTAACGTTTTTTAATAAGATTTTTATGTCATATTTTTTAATATTCAAATTAGGATTTGAAAAAAAAAACTAATTATGACATAAAATACTAAACAAATGTTCAAATTAATAAAATTATATCACATATTTATAATACTTAATTGTAATTATATATAGATGCCTATTTAATCATTCTATTCCCTAAAAAATATCTATACTTTTATACTTAATATGTATAATAAAACCGAAGAATATAGGCCAGTCGTGGCGCAGGGGCACAAAGTGTAAATCGACTGGTTGTGGGTTCGATCCCCACTCGAGGAGAGGAAATATTTATTTACATTTATATTTTCATTTCTTCGCTCTGGTGTCGAGGGGAAAGCGCGGCGTTGAGTTCCGGCACTCAACACGCAATGCCTCCAGAAATTGGCGGACAGTGGGTAACGGATTGTCTTAACACTAGGTTTCCTCTGCCTACCCTGCTGTGTGCGGGATACAGCGTGAAACAAAAAATCACATCATGTTAATTGAGTTACTCTAGGTAACTGCACTGCGAGGCATTTACATTCTGTGATATGTTATACACAATTTAGTTATTTCAATTCTCAATTATGGTAAATATAAAAATTGTATGGTGTTTTTTTAGTCATTGGTATTAATACTATTTATAAACTTTTGTAAATAAATACTGTAAATTTGTAGAGGTCATAGTGACGCAGGGGCACAAACGTGCGCTGTGAACGCGACGGTTGTGGGTTCGATTTCTACTGGAGGAAATTAATTATTATTTATTAATATTTTAATTTCTTCGCTCCCGTAATACTGGAAAGCGCGGCATCGAGTTCCGCCACTCAACACCTAACGAAAATTCGGCGAAAAGTAGTGAACGGAGTGTCTTAACACTACCCAATACATATCCTGCAATATGCGGAATACAGTGTGAAGCTAAAAAAAACATATCAAACAACAAAAAAACATAAGCGATTAAAGAGGCTTCCTATATTATTACAACAAATATATAAAAATATAAATGAGAAAAAACTGCAATTTAACAGTTCAAGTAATACGTTAATAATTATAAGTATTTTTTTTATACTATATAAAGTTAGGTCACTTTTTAGAAGTCTAAAATTTTAATAGAAACTTCGTTTCACCGATCAACAGTTGTTTATAATATCTTTACACTTAAACTCAACTGTACAAATAATTGTTTTAGTCTTTAATCACTAAAAATATTTGGGTCTAATCACTAAAAATATGTGGGTCCAGATCTCCTTGGAAATTTCTGCAAAAAACAAAATAAAATATAATATACAAAAGACAAGCCGTGTTTTGTTTATTATTGAGAGATTTTTGTCCAAAATTTCAATTATTGAGTCAGTTGTTAGGAACGTTGTGTAGTGTAACAGTTTCTGACTATAAACTCGACGGTTGTGGGTTAGATTCCCATTCGGGGAATGAAATATTTTCACATCCTTGTCTATTAAGGCACATGTAACAAATTTTAGGAGTGTCTTAATGCAAAGTTCCCTCTACCTACTCTGCAATATTTTATATTATTTAGGGTACATACAGTGTAAAGCTAAAATAAAAATGTTATTTCTTTTTCAGCTTCACCCTGTCTTCGACAAGAACGCAGTGTCAAGAGCAGGCACACCGCTCTCTGCTTGAATTAGCGACATTTCGTATTGAAAATTGGGACTTAACGCCGTTTTTTGATTAGTGGGGATCTTACACACAACTTTCCCGATAATTCGCGATATATTGTCAAATATGTTCACATTTCAAAAAAACTCCCGAAATAAATATTAACGGCTATATCTTTATTTTATGTAAATGTAGAAAATAATTTGCTGAAACTATAGTTTTTAATTCATGGATATTATCTTCAAAATGATAATGTTTTTAGAACACGAAAGTAATTCAGTTTATCAAATTAATAATTTTGTTTAAGTGGGTGAAGACCCAGCAGATTGCTATAAATTTTTTATCAGCTTCACGCTGTATCCCGCACACAACAGGGTTGGCAGAGGGAACTTGTGTTAAGACACTCCGTTCCCCACTTTCGGCCGAATTCTGGAGGTATTGCGTGTTGAGTGGCAGAATTCAACGCCGCGCTTTGCCTCGACACCAGAGCGAAGAAATTGAAATATAAATTTAAGTAAATATTTCATCTCCTCGAGTGGGGATCGAACCCACAACCAGTCGATTTACAGTCACACTTTGTGCCGCTGCGCCACGACTTTTAATAAATATATACTAAAAAAACTTACACTAGGACTGGAACCAAAAATTTGATCAGATCTTCTCTTGAACGCGGGTCGTAAAGGCGGTCTCATATTGGAATTTCTTCCTTGTACTAAATTTCTATTTAACGAAGGCCTATTATTATAACTTTTCCTATTATTATGCCACGTTTTGTAATGCCTATGTGTATATTTGTCCTCGCTTTCTGAAGAACTAGAATTCGGCAAGTCATTGTAAACTTTCAATTTCTTGAGATCTACTGTACGCTTGAATTTTGGCTCTATTGGTGTTTTTGTCTGAAAATGATTGACAAAATTATTATTTTCTTTAGACAAGGCCCGATTAAGGTAAAAAGAAACCAAAAATAGCCCTCTTAATGTTAATGCTTGAACATACCTAAACATAAACAATGATAACATCTTTCCAAGTAAAATATTCAGATAAAAGGATGCTGTGATTTAAAGTAGTATAAAAATATTTTTGATAATCCATTTATGGAGGAAGGCCATATTATATCACGTTAATCAAAGTTTCCTCGGAATACATACTGTTATGTGGAAAAATAAAATAAAAAACGTAAATATGTAAAATTTTGTATAATTTTTAGTTATTTCCCATAGTCTAGAATCCGAGGCAGAAGGTAAAGAGCTGGCTTAATAATAATTCAAAAATAAGCAAATAAATATGCAAATTTACTTACAAAATTATCCAAATTGGTTGTATCTGGTGAATATCGTATATCATTATCCGAATAACCAGGATCGTTCAATCTCTCCGAATCACTTTCCAAAGGTGAGTTGTAACTATTAACATCGCGTAGACTTTTCGAATTATCATCTTTTAGTGCACAAAATTCTTTACACAATTTCGTACTAGAAATAAGCAGGTGTTGCTCAAACATTTTCATCATGGAATTATTAAATATATTAAAATCTGTATTTCTAATAACTTTAATCAACGCTTGTGCCAAATTGAAGTCGAAGGGCAGTATACACACCCTTTCCAAGACATGACTGGCCATATCACTCTCGAACGTACATTCTATATCACACATATAATTTGTCAAATTAATAAAAATTGTCTTAAAGCGTGAAAAATTTTGAGATTTAGCAATCGTATCCAAAAAAACGTCACATAATAATCTGTTGTTTTTAACTTTGTGTTTAAGTAAATCACCGTACGCGTGCAATTCTATATCGTTTAGGTAGACCAACGTTGTTTCTACGGCATTTACACCTAATATATCGTCTTCTTTATTATGAGATTTATTGACAAGGTCCAATGTCATTTCTATCAAAACTCTCGTCAATCTCCGACGAATACATTCTTCGACGAAGCATACACCGTATAATCGTCTAAGTGAAGTCCAAGCTCTGACAAACATGTATTCTTCTTGAAATAATGGGGCGTCCAATTTCCTTAGTCTAAGTCTAATATCATCTTTATCCAAAATTTTGTGAGGAAATTTGCAAATTTTTTTCTTGCAGTTGGACGTGAGGTTGAATATGCATATTCCTTTAAAGAGGGCACTGTAAATTCTTTGTTTTGGTTTCTGATTAATTCCCATCAAAATAGATTCAATTTGTACTGGATTTTGTGGAGTTTTTTCTACTTCGCCTAATCTGTCTTCGTAAATAACTATATTTTCTTCGGAAGCACTCTCATTGTTATCTTTGTACATGGACGTAGAATCGGCGTTAGATTTTTCGCATATTCCGATTTCCATTATGTTTTCGGCTTCTTGTAACGTTACTTTCTTAATTTTAGTGGGTTTATAAATCACTTTTTCTGGTCTCTTAAATACATCATCATTGGTCGGTAGAGGAACATATTCTTCAATATTTTCCCGTGATTTTTGATTCCAATTTCTCGGTGACTCCATATCAGTTATACTTTCTGCGTAAAGTGATAAGGCATCGTCTTCGTCATTAAAAGTGTTATTATGTGCTTTATCTTCTAGTTGACTTGGTTTTATTTCAAAATTACTTACACTTTGTTCAGATTTTTCAACTGTGTTTTCTTTAGTATTATCGGATATATTGATATTATTTTCGACAGTGACCTCCATGTGGTTATCACAATTTTCTTTTTCATTTTCGTCTATAAGACTATAGTCTGACAAAATTCGCTTTATACTTTGACAGTGTAGTATAACATCTTTTTCTTCTTGCAAAAAATTATTATTGAAAATTTTATCTTGTAAATTAGTTAATTCGTTATTTGTATTTTTCTCACTGCAGTTACTTCCTACCCAGTTCATAATTTCTAGATCAAAATTCTTTAGTTTCGAAGCCAACTTATCTAAAGTGGTAATAACGGGTGTAATTTGGACATTATGGTTCGATTCTTGGTCCGAGCTACTACTAGACGAAGATGAACTAGACAATTTAATATCAGAGATCTTTGCACATTGTAGTTCTGTATCCACATTATTGTGTTCTTTATCATTATCATTTTCATTATTTTCCAACTTTTTATCAATATTAGTTAACTTTATAAACGGAATTTTGTTATCGATAAGAAAGAAATCTTTTGACGAAACGGTAACACAAGTGGACGTGCTCGAACTGGATATATCTTTAGTCCACGATAATTCTGAACCAGCTAAAGATAGTCGTCTTCGATTTAATAGATCTTCTGTATCAGTTATTTTATTTTTAGAGTCACTACTTTCTATTTCTTTACTTTCCATTTTTTTGGCTGCGTCGTTTATTTTTTTTCTTGTTCTCGGTCCTGATCTTGGCCCGGGTTTGCGTTTGATAACAGCATTTGGACTGGTTAGTTGAGTCTTTACTTCACTTTGTTTATCATCTGTAACTTCTAAATAATTTGTTGTCTGACTACCAAAGGTGTCAGGTTATATTAATTATAAGAAAAAGATATCAAAACCTTCTGTGCTAAAAATATAAATAGTCAAACTATGACAGCTATTAAAGAATCTTGAAAATATAATATTTTTGTTATATGTAAGAATAGTACAATGGACAAATTATGACAAATATTGAAAAGAGTACAATTAAGTATATTAAATAAATAAATAAAAAATATAAATCAGCTTCACGCTGTATCCCGCACACAGCACAGTAGGCAGAGGACCTAATGTTAAGACACTCCATTCCCAACTTTCTGCTGAATTCTGGAGGTATTACGTGTTCAGTATCAATCGATATATTAGATATTTGAAATATAACATATATAATAAATAAATCAAAAAGCCTAACCTAATCCTGAGTTTTGAATTCTATTTCTCCTGAGCTTGACTCTTGGTTTTTTCGTTTCTTTCGTCTTTTCATCTGGCACAATTTCTGTAATTACAATTCTATCTTTTATTTTACGAAAAGTATTATAATCGCTTTTTTCTTCTATCGTTATGTTTTCTCACGCATAGAAGAGAATGAATAGAGTACCTAGTGTCAAGACACGTTTATAGGCGCACGTTTATGCCCCTGAGATACGACTGGCCTCACCGATGTCTTACTAAGTAATATTTGTACATAAAATTACAAGCACATACTAAAAAGAGGCCGTTACCGCGCAGCAGTAGTGCGTACGACTGTAAATATTACCGTTGTGGGTTCAATACCGTTTGTGAGAATGAATTATTTAAATTTCCTCGCTCTGGTAACAAGACAAATTGCGGCCGCACGTAACATGCAACGTTTTGAAAAATTCGAAAAGGGCGAACCTTCGGTCATACTGATACTTAGTAACTGCAGGCTAAAATAGAATGATGTTTCGTCGTCTCTAGTAAGTAAAGTTCAAGTAAATTGACGTATTGATATATGGTTTATTATTATATAACTCAAGGGAATGTGAGAAAGAATACTATATTTACAAATAAAGAAACTTTTACGCGGCGTTGAGTTCCACCACTCAACAAGCAATACATTCAGAATTCGGCGGAAATTTGGAATAGAAGTGTGAATGGCAACAGTCTTTTAAGACCTAACACTAGGTTCCCAGTTTCCTTATGCCTACCCTACTATGTGTGGGATATAGCGTGAAGATAAAAAAAGGATTTTTTTAGGCAATAATTGTTTTTAAAAAATATTATTACTAGAGACTGTTTGCTTTTAAACAAAACTTACAAACATATACAAATAAGCATAATTACAATACAATAACACACAATGTATGATTTGTCACTTAGTAAACTTCACAGCAAAAAATAGCATCAGCAAAATAATATATAACAAATTACTTATTTTTAAATCACTTTTGAAAATAAAAGGAGGTTGTGTTAATTTGACAATAGATAATTTAATTTCTTCTTATCTTGGAGAAACTGTTTGTGTCATTCTATCCAGATTCAATGTGATGCCAAAATTAAAAAAAATATGCATTTTGTAAACTTGGTTCTGACACTCTCAAATAATAAAAAATTTTATACTGTATGGTCTCCAATCAAAAATTCCTTTAATAAGAATGTTTTCAAATACATACAATATAATACATATAGATATTCAGTTTTGAGTAGATTATCTATACTTAAAAATAAAAAAAACAGCTTCACGCTGTATCCTGCCAAATTCTGGAGGCATTGGTAGGCGGCAGACCTCAACGCCGCACTTTGCCTTGACACCAGAGTGAAGAAATGGAAATATAAATTTAAGTAAATATTTCATCACCTTGAGTGGGAATCAAACCCACAACCAGTCGGTTTTACAGTCACACTCACTTTTACAGCCACAGTACCACAACTGGCCTTGAAAAATCTATACTTAATTTATTAATTATTCTTGCCAGATGTTATTAAATAACTGAGATAACTTTCGCATAAGCAACATAACAAAATATTTCATACTAAGAGTACAAAATTATACATGAAACATAAAAAATATATAGGAAAATTTAAATATAAATAAAAAAATTTCACCATGTTACATTCAGATTCAATTCCTTTACCTTTTATTTAAATATATTAATACAAACCTTTTGTTAGCTCTAATTGTTCAGTATTAATAACTATTGAATTATTTTTTGCTGCAACCTTTCGCCCACCCTTTGCCTGTAGATTTTTTCCTGAAACATCAGCCATCTTGTTTGTTTTCAATAACTTTTGCCTACTTTGTAACGGACTTTTCTTTATAGTTTTATTTATTTTGACCTTACTTGTTAATCCTTTTTCGCTTGGCTTTTCCAGTAATGACTTATTCTTGGGAAATTGTCTTCTTACCACTGTGAATATTTATAATATTTTTTAAAAAAAATTCTTCAACATTAAACAGAAAATATTTTACAATGAAAATAATAAAACATCTAAATTCAAAATAAAATAGTATTAGAATCTTTGCCTCCTGAAAACTGTCGATGGGCTCTAACCACTAAGTTGTATGTTCTACTGTAAACATTGATTACACTACCTATATTATACACAGACCTATTAGTGTCTTTATATAATTAGTATATGATTAAAAAATAATAACTCAATATTATATGAACATGTGTCAATAAACAAAAATATTTATGGTTAATTTATTTATAAATCTAAGAAACGTTTCGAAACGATTAGTACTACCTTCATTAGCTAACATAATTTTGATATTATTCTCCACAGGCATTGAATTTTCATTTTTAAGCTGGCTTCCAAAACCATCTATAAGTAAAAAAATATATATTAATTACTGTCCATATATATTATTTATTTAGAATATTTACATTTGACTTAAAGAAATACTTACTGAGAATATTTTGTTGGTTTTGAGGAATTGTAACTTGAATTTCTGGAATATTTATTTCGTCATTGTTTTTTTTCTTACGACTTCGTAAAATTTTTGGTTCACCATTATTTATGGGTTTTTTGTCTATTTTTCTCGGAGGCATTGTTAAAAAATTGTCTACTTAGCTAAAATTAAGAGTAACTCATGCTTAAGTTATTTTGAGTACGATATGTGTTTTGAATTACAGATTACTATAGAAATGTATGTATTTTGAAGATGAATATTATCATCAGCATTAAATCGTACATAACAACAAACTTTATTAGCAAATCAAGGTTCGTGATAGTTTCAACAATAAAAATAAACTATTGGGATGGCACGATTGGTACGATCAACGAGATTTATCGTTGACATTTATAAAATGTTGTCAGCATTAAAATTACTTTCACCTAGAAACTAGAATAGGTAAGTAGTGCTAAATAAGAGAAGTTTAAAAGTTGTTATTGAAAATTTTGTGGGTAGCGTAAATGATTAAGTAAAATATGTTTAGACATCATTAGTAACAATTATGAAAAGTTTTACTTAAAGAATATTTTTAATAAAATTAGGAAGTTCCGACGTAGCCACATGCCACATAGAATTTATAATCCAATCCTGTTTAAATATATGAAATCATACTATAAAAACAATTAATGAGCAAATACAATTTTATTCATATTTTGTTTCAGAATATTCTTTTTAATCAGTATTGTAAATTACGTATAATTAAAACAGTAACACAACCAAATACATAAATTTTAAAACATCCAGACACCTTTGAGAATTTGTATATAGGTATATAATTCAAATAATAGTCTTCTCCATTTAAATTATTTTTGTTAATTAAACTATTTTCGATTTTTTGTTGTAAAATGTTAAATATATGACATGTAATATACGGTAACTGGCAGTTCTTCTAAAATTGTTTTTTTGACCAAAAATGATATCTTTCTTAAAACTAGCGTGTAAAGGTAATATTTTGCTATGAGATATAAGCCGTGAGTAAGGCCAGTCGTGGCGCAGTGGCACAAAGTGTGACTGTAAACCGACTGGTTGTGGGTTCGATCCCCACTCGAGGAGATGACATATTTACTTAAATTTATATTTCCATTTCATCGCTCTGGTGTCGAGGCAAAGCGCGGCGTTGAGTTCTGCCACTCAACACGCAATGCCTGCAGAATTCTGTAGAAAGTGGGGAACGAAGTGTCTTAACACTAGGTTCCCTCTGCCTATTCCTTCATCACCGCATATCTACTCGCACGTTCTTCTATATTCCCACCGTGAAAAGTATGATTGGCTTATTCCTAGCGGATCAGTATATTTAAGATTAAGTTATGGACATGGGAGTAGTGCTAAAATAAGGGGTCTGTTTTCATTTTGAGGCAGCCGCACGAGACGTTTAAACTTGGAGTCGAATAATCGCATGAGAAGCTGGAAGTTTTAAGATCCATCAATCAAAGAGCAATAAATGGTTCCAAAATATTAGACACCTTTGAAAAAGGAAATGGAAATATTGAAGTATGCTCTGCCACTATATTTAACAATTATATGAGGGAAGCAGTGACAGAAATATGTGGTAAATAAAAACGAGGTTTTAGTAAAAAGCACGACAAATGGTGGGATGATAAAGTGAAAGACACTGTAGAGAAAAAGAAAAAAACTTGTTAGGATCATAAGGCCTCAGACAAATATTTTTAAAAAAGAAAAAGGATAAGTTACAAAAGTACCAAACGAAAGTACTGATAAAGTTTAAGCGTGAAAGTTCTGAGAAACAAAGAGCAACTTTCGGGAAAATTTGTTCAACAAAACATTTCTGATGAAATTTTAGTAATTTCCAATGTTGTGTGCCACACGTTTCACAGCGGTGAGCAGAATTTACAAGGAGATGTATGTGATGACGTCTCTGCCTCAATAAACAGATACGCCGAGTTTTGATATTGCATATGGCGAAATAAACATATCAGAAGTTGAGAATATCATATGAAGACAAAATATAGTTCTTAGATTTATTGTTTTTTTATGCAACATACGTTGAAAAACATCCCCTGTTTTTCAATATATGTTGCCTTGCGATCTCGGACGATTATCAGTCGTAAGCGAGGCATTATGCCTTTGTATAAAGGTAAAGGTTCACGGATACACAAGCTAGAGGGGCTGTCAATTTCAATAACCTGTATAGTGAAATGTATACCTATTAAAATAATAACAAGAACAATAAAGGCGAATCTCCTTCGATCCAATCGCCAATTAGGCCACTATGGCGAGTCCTGGGAGGCTCAAAAGATGAAAAGATGACTGGAAATTTTTGGCCCTAAACAAAGAAGTTTTTTGAGCATTAATAAAATACGAAAAGATTTTTGATAGGGGCCTAAAATATTTTGGGAGACCGCTCCGATACAATATAAGCGAAACTTTGTTATAAAGTCTGTTTATAGAGATCACTCAGTCGATGTGAGAGAAGGAAATAAGGTTACGCCATGTTAGCTTGGTTGCTCAATTTGTATTTAGAACTCTGCATGCTAACAATATTATAACCCAAAATAAGCAAACACCAAAAACACCAAATCTCCACGTAAAATATAAATTTTTAAGATTTTTTTTTGTATTTATTATGATATTCATATTCTTAAAAAAAATACCATTAATGAGTAAATGAAATTAGTGCGTTTCGGAGAACTGCCATACCGTATTTAATTATGATATTTTTAAATTAGGTTATTTATAAATATTCATATGGCAACTCTACTATACAGAGAAGGTCACTAAGGTGACTAATGTCAAAGAAAGGGTAAAATAAAAACCACTTTGGAACGTTTCGCCGGCAAATTAATTTATAAAATACACTATCAAAATGCCTGCAAAATACAAAATTGTTATGATCCGGCACGGAGAGAGTGAGTGGAACCAGAAAAATCTCTTCTGCGGCTGGTACGACGCCGACCTTAGCGACAAGGGTAAAATCATTAAATGTTAAATAAATTCCATTAGAATACTTTTATCAGTCTATATAATTATACTCATCGGTCATCTATTAATTTTAAATAATTATAAGTATAATTTTTAGTACTTCATTTTAAATAAATTCGATTTATTTAGTCATATATATATACGTGGACATAATTTAAACGAATTTTATTTCAATGAAAAATATTTTGTTATCGGCTTAGGTCGTGAAGAAGCTATTTCTGCCGGCAAAGCTCTAAAAGCAGAGGGCTACCAATTTGACATAGCCCATACATCTGTCTTAAAACGTGCCCAAATCACTTTAAACAGTGTTCTTCAGGAATTAGGTCAAACCGACATACCTATAAATAAAACCTGGCGTCTAAATGAAAGGCACTATGGTGGATTAACAGGCCTTAATAAAGCTGAAACAGCAGCTAAATATGGAGAGGCTCAGGTATTATATTTTATTATTATTTATTTTTTTCTTGATGCTGTATCCTGCATTTAGCAAAGGAAATCTTAGGTTAGTTTATTGTGTTTTGTTAGGCTAATTTTTGGGCATTATGTGGCAGAATACACTGTCATATTTTATCTTCTTACTAGACTGAGTAAATATAAATCATTCCCTCAAGTGGGGATTGAACCATACTCATTGCATTTACAAAGTGCCATAATAGCACTAAATAAATGTTATTCTTTTATTTTTATCAACTTATCTAAGGTTGTTTACTAATTGATTGATAAGCTTTATAGTAGTAAATTGGATGCTTATAATTTTTTGACATGTAATTTATTATGAAATAAAAACATGATAAAGAATGTGTAAATGTGTTAAATTATTTATTTTGATGTAAATTGCATCATATATAACATAGTGTTCTTACGTACAGTATAAATTTTATATTTTTGTTATCATGTATTCTGGGTAATATAACAGAGTAGGCAGAGGGGATCTAGTGTTAAGATACTGTATTCCCTACTTTCAACTTGAATTTTTGAGACTTTGTGTTCCATGTTGAATGGTGGACCTCCAAAAATATTAAATATTTTTTTTCCCCTCAGTGGGAATTGAACCTACTACCACCTCTAACTTAAATTTTTCATAATACCTTTACTAATATATTGTTCATAATATATTTACTATTATATTGTTCAAATACATATGTCTTTCTATTTTTATTTTTTTATAATGATTTACTTATCTTTAAACCAGGTACAAATATGGCGTCGTAGCTTTGATATTCCACCACCAGCTATGGAGAAGGGCCATGCATACTATGACAATATTGTAAACGACCCGCGCTATGCTGGTGACCCAAAACCAGAGGAGTTTCCAATGTATGAGAGCTTGAAGCTTACCATTGAACGAACTCTACCATATTGGAACAATGTTATTGTGCCTCAGGTATGGTTTATTAGTATGTAGTTAGCTGCCAAGAGGTGCAGGTTCAAGTCCCTTTATGTTAAACTTCTTTATGTTTTATATAATATTTATCTTTTCTTGGTATGGAATAATACTTTAAATATGTTAAAATTAATGGTCAAGAGTGTGTGAATGGCTTCCAAGGGGAGTGAGGGTTTGATGCCTTCTGCATTATTTATTTTATATATTTTCAAAAAATATTTTCCTATTCTTGTTGTGGAATAACTCTTTTAATTTTTGTGAATGTGATTGTGAAAAAGTAATTTTTGTTATTGGATATGTAAAGGTTAATTCCAATGTTTATAAATCACATTGCATTTCGCGCAGCGTTGGCAGAGGGAACTTGAAAACCTAGTGTTAAAACACTCCATTCGCAATAAAATACTTTAGCTCCCTACTTTCCGATTTTTGAGACAGTCTGTATTGAGTGGGGGAACTCAACGCTGCGCTTTGTTAGATGAGTGAGAAAAAGAAAATATTAAATATTGAATTCCCCTGAGTGGGAATCAAACTGACAACCGTCGCGTTTACATTCGCACGCTTACAAAGTGCGGCGTCGAGTTAAAAAAATAGAGCGAAAGTGGGGAATGGAGTGTCTTGACCTTAGGTTTCTGTGTATCCTTCTATGTGTTTAATTTCTTTCATTTCTGTTACTAATAGATTAAGGAGGGCAAAAAAATCATCATCGCTGCACACGGCAACAGTCTTAGAGGCATTGTCAAGCATTTAGATGGTATGTATATTTAATAATTATATCTAAAAAATATGTTAATATATAAAAAAACATAGTGTTAAGACACTCTGTACCACACTTTCCGCTGATTTTTTCGAAGCATTACGTGTTGACTGGCGGAACTCAACGCCGAGCTTCTGCCTTGGTGCCAGAGCACAGAAATGAAAATATTTAAAAAATAATAATTTAATTTCATCGTGTGGGGATCGAGCCCACTACCGTCGCATAACAGTCACCCTAGTTTGTGCCCCTGCGCCACGATGGCGTCGTTAATATATGTATACTTAATAGTATTTTGTTTATTACATCGTGGTGCTTGATGCATGTATATTTGGTCCTAGGGTTTGCCAGAGTAAATCTAGTAATAAAACATTACGCTCCCCTCGTATCGCCCAATTTTCGAGTCATTGCGTGTTGAGTGTCAGAACTCAACGCCGCGATATCTGAATTGATATCTGAGGGAGGACATAAGTTGATAATATAAATATTTTTTTTTGATGATATTATAATACAATTTATAATATCATCAAAATAAAAATCCATCATTCAACCAACTTTTAATTGTATTTATATGATAACTATTTTATTAATAATTTTGTTCCTTTTTTACGCAATAATTCCCGTATATGACAGACAGGGTAGGCAGAGGGAGCCTACTGTTCAGCATTTAGTTCTTATTTAGACACTTCCATTCCATGATCGTAGGAACAAGGGGGCCGTGTGGGCCGTGATCACCCCAGAATACTCTAGTACCCATCCTAGAAATTTTACTAATAAAAATTTACTTCGATAAATAAAAAAAAAGACATTTACAGGAACGTATCTGCGCAAAGCTAAAGTCGAGTCCCCCCCAGAAAATATGCCTAGATACGCCTATCCCTTCCCTTCTCCCCCTTTCCCACCTTTGTGGAATTCTCATTCTCGAGATATTGCGTGTTGAACGGCAAAACACACAGTGTATTTAATGTCTATTAATATTTATTTTAATATTTCTAGAACTTTCCGATGCCGCCATAATGGAATTAAACCTGCCAACTGGCATTCCATTCGTATACGAATTAGATGAAAATATGAAGCCCGTGGATTCAATGGTCTTTTTAGGTGATGAGGAAACTGTTAAGAAAGCAATGGCCGCCGTCGCTGCCCAAGGAAAAGCAAAGTGAAAAATAGAAATATAATATTAAAAAAGTAATATTTTATCTGTTAACTACAAAAATGTAGTAATGTGACTATATAACAAATATTATTTGAAAATTCAACCATTTTATTAAAATATTAAATGTAATTTATATAAATGATTTATTTAGGTATTGAATCTCGGCATGATTGTTATAAAAAAAAATAAGAGAATTCCCGTTAGTCTAACGGCATATTGTTAAAAAATTTAGAATATTTAATTTATTGATATAGAAGAAATTATAATATAATAAATTACAACATGTATATTGTGTGTTTTCTTTGAACATTTCTTTTTATTTTTATTCCAGTTTCATATACAGGGTGTAACGTAATCAACGGATCCACGGTTGTCTATGGTTAGAGGACCTCAGTACATATCTATTCCACACCCATGTATATTAGCTGATTTTTAGATATTTGAGAAGTTGTGATGTTTTGGAGAAAAAATGAAATTTTGAATTCTTGAAGAAAATTGGAAAATACAACGCTACTTGAGTCTGCGTTCGTGTTTTTTTTCTCTCAATATAGCTCTATATTAGGCCTTTAGTATATATATCGGCTTATAAATCTTAAATGTAGCATAGAAATCGCAAGTGTTGTAATAACTATTGGTATCTATTCACCAAAAAATCACTATAAATATTAAATATGCTCAATTATATAGTGTTTTTGTCAGCACAACTTTAAATGTAACCATAGTTGTAACTACTCTATAAAAACCTAATACAATTTAAAAAATCCTAAAAGTTAAGAAGTTATCTTTTCAAACAAAATAAATTATAAAATTATCGTTGAAAAATAAAACGCCATTTGTCATGAACGATGCACACAGACATCAACCTATCAAAGGGAAACCGCCGCATACATGAGGCGTATGCGGCGGTTTCCGAAATCGAGTCGTAGGTACTGGCAGCAAAGTTCAAAGTTGTTTAACCTTTAGTAGTATTTTTGTAGTAATATGTGTTTACGATATTGATATCTATGCGTAACTGCGTCACACGAAATACAGGTATGGATAAACATAGTGAAATGAAAAAAAATCCTACTGTAAATTGTTTTAAAATATTTTACCCTATATACTGTTCCCATAAAAGGTCACTCGTGCAGCTCTAAATGTTAATTGAATATTTTCATAAATAATCTTATAATAAGTATTGTTACGCTAAATTTCCTTATTTTAATATTATTTGTTACATTTTGTCCGGCAAAAGAAATAATCTACCAAAAATTCAAAAATATTATTAAGGACATTGGGCATTTTTCTATGACACAGTTATAAAAATAATTTTAGGTTGAAGGTACATGTAAATAGCTAAACCTATATTAAAACGGTATAGGTTGCATATCTACAGGATGTGGGGTTGACGAGAAAATTATAATAAAAGATATATAACATTGAAACTTACAAAGAAGATTTGCAAAAATCACATATAGAACAGAAAGGAATGTTAAGAAATAAACATACTTGTTTTTACTTCTATTCTGCTACACCGACGTCTACTTATACAACAAGTAATGGTTTTTTCTAAAATCACCCCAGGTGCCTGCAATTCTTCTTAGTTAGTCAGCCTACGTTTAAAAGTGAACTATGGAGTACGACGACCATGTACGAGTATAGGAACAATAATATTCTTCTAGACTTTGTCTAGAAAAAGTATGCTCATAAAGCGAGCGTTATCTTTTGCATACGATACCATGTTTCAATGTTTGTCGATCGAAAGATGGTGTCTCATGTGTCCTGCGCGAATTAGGTAGGGCCTACTATTACAAGACATTTTAATGATTAAATATGATTTTAAATTTACTGATTACCTCGATTTGTCCATGAATCTGAATTATAATAACTACAGAAAAATATGTGGATGAAAATTATTTGATCTGTTAGTGTTATAGTTTGTGTTCGCGATTTTTCAAAGAGTAGGCTAAAACGCCCTCCGTACTTTAATGTACTGTTACTGTAATTATATTACTTACTAGCGGCCCGTCAGCGGCTTCGCCCGCTTAAACTACACTATTATTGGTCTTATAAACAGAATTGACTGAAAACTTCTAATATGATTTTATTTACTTTAATCTAATATTCTAATATATATTTTTTAACTACATTAGAATTAATAATTTGAATTAAAAAATACGACCAATGTTGATATTTGGTATTTATAAAAATATATATAAAGCTAATTATTTCTTATACGTATATAGTTTTGTAACATTACGTACTTTTTACCTATGTAATGTATGTCTCATCATAATTTAAAAACTCTGGTAAATGTGCTGCCAGTGAATAATTTAATTTACTCTTTCAGAAACAGCCTTAATTGTTAAATTATTGATTTGAAGATTTCATAATATTCTTTGTAAAATAACTGTAATGATTGCATATTATTAACTCCTGTACAGTTTTAAAATTAGTTACATACTTATATTATTAGCTAAATGTACAATTGGTAAATATGTAGTTATTACAGAGTGCACGTAAAAAGGCTGTTTTTAGGCATTTTATATAGATTTATTTCAAACGAACCGAACAATCTATGTATTTACTTAATATTTCTTTTAAGGTCAAATCGGTCTTTATCTATGCGTTGAATTAATTACGACAAAAACTTAACTGTTATGATTTATGAAGGTAACCTTCATTAACAATTCAATTTTGTTTACTTTATTATTTGTACTCTGAACAGTAGTGCTTTAAAATATATATATTTTTATCAACGGTCATATAACCAAGACGTTTCGAATTTCATTCTTTAGCCAAGAATCTTATCAGCGTGATTGCTATATAATATTCGCAGGCAAACTAATGCCTTGACTTTATTCAAATGACGATAACTATTTTTTTAATGAACCGATTTTGATGAAACAAACTTTAAATGTTACGTTGTGTTAAGACAAAGTAATTGGTAAAACTTTTAAGTAAATCGGTTCATATCAATCGGTTCACGGTTATAATTATTTTATTATCCTGCATTTTCCATAAGATAATCAATATAAATTAAATCATTTACATAATTTAAACATTCAATAATTTTGAGAAAGTGCAAGTACTAACATGGCTTCCGAGGACGAAATCGACGGCAAGGGCGTCCCCTGCTAAACTCGTGACTATGCTTTCGGCCGTAAAAGGAGCGGTCCGTTCGGGTTGAACTTTTTTCTTTTTAGTTATTTATGCAGTTAGGCCACTTTTAGGATTCCGTATCTTAAATCGAATAAATAGATATGAATATACCTTCTTATAATACCATATACTACATCCTTTATAATTTAAAGCTTTTCTTGTCCGCCTTTCAAGATTATTTGTCTCTAGATCTAGTGAAGATCAATCATAAACTAATATCAAATATCTCGGTCCCTTAGAGCAGAAAAAAATCAAGCTCTTCTCTCTTCTTTCTTTTAAGCAATGAAAAGATCAAGCATGCTTTTATGCATGTATTCAAAAACTATAGAGTACTTGTCGTGGACCTCTTGTAGATATATAACGTGAAAACTAACAATATCAAAAGTGAAATTTATAGATATTTCATAGAAAAAAATCATTAATATTATACATGTGAAAATTTCTGAGGATAGATGGATGTTTGTACCTCTTTCAGGCAAAATCGAATGAACGGAATTAGAAGAATTTTTACATAATTATAGATAATACATCAAAATAACAAATAAGTTATTCACTTTAAGCGGCGCGGCAGGCGAGTAGTAGACATATTTCAGACACACTTTCGCATGCTTAAAATTAAAAGAGTAATGATAAATTTTCAGATAAGAAATAAAAAAGGTAGATCTTAATGCTTTATTTCATAACAATAAATATAAAAAAGAAAACAAGCCGTTTAGTATTATTTGTAGGATCAGTAGTCTTCGGAAGTATTAGGGTTGTTAGCGTTGGTCATAAATGTATCTGCATTTAAAATATAAGTTTCACAAAGATTCTTATTATTAAAAGCTTCTAGAATGTCATCATCAAGGTGGCGATTGATAATAGCACTGCACTGCAGGTTCTGTGCAGCAAATGCGAAAGGCGAGTCCAATTGATATTCTATGATTTTTTGTAGCGAGTGTTTTTGTAAAGAAGAGGCGTTGCTCTCGTTGGACTGAGCTGATGAAGGTTTCAAAGATATAAGCTGTGATCGAAGTTGTCGTGGTTCCTCGTTGTATCTACGAGCTTGTACGATTCGTCCATACGCTGCATTAATAAGCTCCTTAGCGTATTGATTGGAATGCATGATTTGGCCACTCATTAAGTGAACGCTCAAAGACACTTTTTCCTCCCATGACATATTTTTTTGTAGAACGCTGTTTAAATCTTCTGTGACTTGTGAACAGACCAAACTAAACATGTGACGCAGAACAGCGTTTTGCAATTCTTCCTCCGTTTTGAAGTCTTTAAGTTTTTCTTCAATGACGGCTTGAACATCACTGGGAGCACCGCCGATACAGAAAACCGTGCCAGTAATACCTGCAATAAACATAAAATTAAGTTAATTGATAAAAGTTTTGTACAAACAAGATAATTATTAGACTTTACTTGTAGAAACAAGGGAATTAACAGATAATGAAATAATAGAATTTTGCACAAACTTTTAGTTCTACGTACTGGTATATATTTAAAAAAAAATATTGTATTTTTTATAGAAATGGCCTCAAACAATAAACAATAAATTGTTGTAATATTTTCAATAATGTCTGTGCAAATGTTATATTAAAATGCTATACCCTGATCTTCCAAAATTGCTGCCATTTCTAAAGCAACTAAAACACCAGTTTCATATCCCAGTAAATAGAATCCATTCTTTAATTTCGCCTTCTTTACGAGGACCTGCAAACACAAAGTAGGTACATTATTAAAATAAACTGACAAACAGCAAAAAAAATGTTAATTTAAATAAGAATAATATTAATTTAGAAATTTAATTTAAATTAACGGTGCATTTATGCGACGGAGAAACGTTAGAATAGTTGCATAATTGGCCTTAAACGATGCAGTGCTGATACTAACGCTGTTATATATGCACTGATATGCGACCTTTTCGTAGGATATGCGGAGTCAAAGAAATTTTAAATGTTAAACATAATCTTATTTTCTAAAGATTGATTGTGTACTAACTTTTAACTTATAAAGTTTAAGAAAAAAATGTTAAAGAAACTAAATTTTCCATTATTATACTACAGTAGAAACTCTATTATCCGGCCCTCAGTTATACGGATTCGCGATTATCCGGACTCTATCAATCATCATCCGGAGTCGTATCAATGCAAGCATGAACGTGTTGAATCTGGCATCACACCGCCCGCGCCGCGTCCAATCGTCGTACATCTTAAGATATCTTAATAAACATTGATTTTCACTTTATGTATTAGTTGTTTTAATTAAATTTATATCACTACGTATGTGCATACTTACATATTCTAAATACCCGATTACCCGATTTTCCATACTTTGGATTATCCGGATTTTCGATTATCCGAATGCCTACCAACAACAATTAGTCCGGTTAATCGAGTTTCTACTGTATATGTAATGTTATAAGCACAACAAACCTTAGCATATCTATCTGCCAGTTCCTGAATAGTCTCATGAGGATTATCAAGACCAGGTTGCAGCACAAGGGCAGGTAATTTGAGGCGCTCGCACAAAGTTTGGAAACGCAAATGTACACCTTCAACTCCTGGCACCACGCATAAACATGTTTGGTTGACATCAAATTCATCGTCACGCTAAAATAAAAATGAAACTTTATGAAGAAAATATACAAATATATATTAGGTACTGGTGACTGAGTACCTAATTTATAGCTTTAAGAAACGAGGCTAATTATAAGAAGCTAAGTACTACGAATAATTTCAGCGTAATGTCTAAACGTGTGTCGTAACGCATAATCGGTTGCGGCTAGTTTCGGGTACACGAGTAACCAATTTTCAAAACTGCTTATTTTTGTAACTAGTTATAAAGCATTTGCTTACGGTTACTTTTATAGCTATGATTACAGAAAACGTTATATGTTTTATGTAATCATAACGGTAAAAAGTGTTATGATTACAAAAATGCTTAAGGTTATATTGCCTGTGATACTAATATGAAACGAATTAAATGCATATATTCCTAGAATTTAAACATTTGAAAAATATTAACTTTTTTTAAAATATATAAACATGTGTGCAACGATATATTTAAATTCCAAAAGAATGTAATTAATTCAAAAGTAAAAACATAGAGACTTATTTATTAAGATGCTATATGTTGATTATTTGTTTTTTTTTTAACATTTTACATTTATATACAAAATAGTCGAATTGCTGTATGCAATTCGACAATTGTTGTCTCTTTTTTCTTTCGGAACATAGTAAGATAGAGACGACTATGCTAGAATCGATGTAATTTCAGTTAAAATCAGTTACAGTTATGCTGCAACTGCTTTTGACAAATGTGTTACTGTTTACTGTCATGAAACTACTGTATGTGGAATAATCGTTATGTGTTTGTCCCCGAAACTAGTTATGTTATTCGATTCGTAAGCAGTTTCTGAAACCGATTACGTCAAATAACGGCCATTTCTAGTTCCATAAAAGTTCTTTAAAATACCATTTTTATTGTGATAATTCTTGTCTGGACAGGGCAATATTTGTCGGGACACTTACCATTGCGGAACTAATTACTAGTGTTTGTAAAAACACCATTTCGGTCGTGGAAAGAAGTTCGTCGCTATCAACAAATGATAAGAATGTCGCCAAGCCGTCAGTTTCTTTATGTGTTGTTTTTGATATTACCTGGGCATCCAATGCATGTAATCTGTTAAAATAAATCATAAAAATAGTTTTAGTATATGTATGTATGTACGGCTGATATAAGCATGATATTTTTGTTTTTGTTATGAAACACATAATACATACGTTTGAACAGTTACTGATGATAAATTACTTTCTTCTAAATTTATATGATGTTTATTTTTCAAGTTAACTCGAAATATGTCTAATTTTGTAGAATCGTGGCATAAGTCTGTGATATTAGTATCTTCTGGTATATTATCTAAGGTATTGATTCCTACAAATATGTGACATAAATAAATAATCAAATTAAAAGATATAAAATGCAATTATTGTAGTAACGTAGTACGTGACAAAATACCTGCTATTCTAGCAAACTCTTGCACCAAAGAAACTTGAGAATTTTCATGCAAAGAATGTACTTGTATAGTATGTTCTTTAAGGCATAGAGCTTTCTCAATTGCGTCAATGGCATTTATAGTAGAAATAACGTCATCATTTTCTCTATTATCGTCCTGCAAAATATATGCAAACACGTCAAATTTACATTTCGATGGTACAGCAGTAAAAATATTATGAACTTTCACATGACTTTACCTTTTGCATGAATTTTAAAACAGGCAAATTGATCCAGGTAAGCTTGTGGGTATTCATTGTAGATACCGTTTGATCACCTAACTTATTATCTCCAATGTTAATAACAGCAAAATATCTGTAATAATAAAAAAAAATACTCACGCACTGATATAATTTAATGTAAAATAAAATATATGACGATGATAACTAAAAAGGAACTTACTTTAAAATTGAACTTAATTTTAATGACAATGAATTGACTAGCTCTAGCATTTTCTTGCTATTTTCACCTATTGTGTTACCAGAAAAAATATAATATACTCCTTCAACACTCGGTAGTTTGATATTATCTAAGACGTTTATTATATTATTTCGATTAAAGGCATCGTCCGACAGTGATTCCACGTATACTCCTTGCTTTGCCCACATTCTATAAAATAAAATGAAATATTTATATTTTATTATATATCCATACCTATATTATAAGTTCGAAAGTAACTCTGTCTGTCTGTCTGTCTGTCTGTCTGTCTGTCTGTCTGTCTGTCTGTCTGTTACGCAATCAGGACCAAACCGCTAATTCAATTGTGATAAAATACTCATAAAGAGATACTTGAGGGTCTTTGGATGAACATAGGTTACTTTTTTTTCTTATATTTGTAATATTGTCGATATATACTAATATTTTAAAATATTTTTTAGTTTGACAGGCAATTTATTCCGCCATGTTAATAACAACCGACCGTTGCTAAGCAACGGTTTACAAAGTTTGTTTGTTGTAAGAAAACGTCACCCAAAATGAGCTTA
>JAATLQ010038352.1:0-50230 GCA_013421005.1 Heliconius erato x Heliconius himera | reverse complement strand
GATAGTTACTTTAACAGTTGCATAAAATAATAAGTAACTTTTGGTAAATTACAAAGCTCAATTTTTTATATTTTCTACAGAATAATATTAGATGGCATTATCCATTGCCAGAAACTTAGCATGGTTTCATACCATTTCATTTCATACCAGACAATCCTAATCTCTAAAAAATTATATATGCTTACAAAGCATCTACCCTTAATTAAGAAATTAATTTAAGCATTCCAGCAAATGAAAAATATTAATGGGGATGGTAATTGAGCACAGATGGTGATTAAGGGAAAAAGGTTGTCAAATAGCACATAATTCATTGACAGCCTCAATGCACAGCAACACAACATACAACTGTAAACACGATGGTTTTGGATTTTATTCCTAATTGGGGGAAAAAAATATATTTGTTCTCTTGTTCTGGTTACAAGGCAAAGCATGGTACTTATTTCCACTCAATAAAAACTAATGACTTAACCCTCAATACCTCTGAAATTGGATGGTGTGCACGAGTATAGTACATTCTTTATGTACAAAATTATAGAAATATAAACCTTACCCATTTCATCCGGATCTTCAATATTATCATCAATTTTACGATATTTGTTTTTTTTCATTTTCTTACTGGCTATATTATGTAATTCTGTATTAATATCCTTTACCTCTTCACATGAAAGGTAATTTTCAGAATCCTTGAATAGTTTTACTCCACCTTTTATCTTTCTTTTTCTAAAAATGTGTATATTTGATAAATTGAAGAAGCAAAAATTGAAAGCACTAAAGTGGATTTAAATTTACCTCAGCCCATTTTCTTCAATATTTACAAATTCTATACTTTTATTAATTATTGCTGAAACTTTGGCTCCTATCTGTTTTTGTAATTCTAAAGACACTTTTATATCATTGTAATGAGTAGATTCCTCTATGTATCTCTCAGAGCGAGGTTTATCTATATAAAGAAAAAAAAATGTGATGATAAGTTATATTTAAATTTTTAAATATTATATTACAATGAGTGAGTTAAATACTATTCTTATCGCTTATCGCCGGGTTGCCATCTCTTGTTTCATTTATTAATTTAACAAACGTAGAATCGACAGCTTCTTTAAAACGTGAAAGGTCTTCTTCTTCAGATGAATCGGACATACTTTGTAAGTTTAGTATAAGATTTTAAAAAATATTGAAATTATAACTTTATATACAATTTGTTTACATACCTATATCTTATAGTGTCAAAATACACGTGCTTTTGACATATTTAAACGTTTAGAAATCTTAAGGAAATCGAAAATATTATTAGATTTATATACACTAGTGGCACCTGTGCGGCTTCATTCGCTTTTTTTCTTCTGTTTTTATTTAAGTGTATTTTTTATTATTTTGACTTATTATGCGCCACGATACGGATGACTTCTGTCGTCTGTGCCTTTTTTGTCTGTCTTTTTTAAATGTGAAGTGAATATTAATATTTACAATTTTCTGTGCTTCTTTGTGTCAATATTCGGGTATTGTGGTCGTCAATCATGTTAATTGTGGTGCAGTTAATATTACATAACCAATTAACTGCACCACAATTAATTTTCACTTCAATTTCACTTCACAAAAGAGTGTTTCTCAAGCAGGTCTTAAGATAAACATGGATAAAACTAAGATCATGTGGAATGATCCCCGGATTTCCGATGTCAAGAATGGACATGTATCGAAGTAAGCTGCTTATGAGTAAAGAGCGGATAAACTTAAACATTACATCAGGTCTTATAAATTTCAAGCCTTCGCTAGGGAGAACAGATATATCCCAAGAATGGTCTGCGAGATTAGCAAAATAAAAAGGCATCTTAAATATACAAGATATGGATAGATATGGTTGGCAATTTTTTACCACCAGAAAGGTGGAGACTTCGGTTGCTGTTATGGAATATAAAATCGATGCTATAGGATGGCATGTATAAAGAGATTGATTGACGAGTGTGGACAAGGTGAAATATGTAGAGAGCAGAGCTTTTGGCGCTCCGTTCTCTTTGACTACCCCGCTAGGGATAATGCGAGATGTTAAAAAAATCATGAAAAAGAAATAAAAACTACTTAAGAATATTAATAGAAATCGTATTTTTTTTTTATGTTCACATATAATCAAGTAGCTTATTTTTGTACTGTTCTTTGTGTAAAATCAGGAATAACATTTATAACGTTTCCATTATACTAAAATTAAATATATAAAAATGAAAGTTATATATATATTATAGTGAGGCCAGTCGTGGCGCAGGGGCACAAAGTGTGACTGTAAAACCGACTGGTTGTGGGTTTGATCTCCACTCGAGGATATGAAATATTTACTTAAATGTATATCTTCATTTCTTCGCTCTGATGTCGAGGACAAGCGCGGCGTTGAGTTCTGCCACTCAACACGCAATGTCTCCAAAATTCGGCAGAAAGTGGAGAACGGAGTGTCTTAACACTAGGTTCCCTCTGCCTACACTGCAGTGTGCGGGATACAGCGTAAAGCTGAAAAAAAAGAAAGTTATATAGCATGAAAATTCAAAAGAATAGAATCCGAGCAGAGTACACGGACAAAATTTTGATACTACGTAATTTTTTGTTATATCTGGTTTAAGCATAAAAATTTCGTCACACAAACAAGTGCCTATAACCTATTAGTACTAACCTATTAGAAATATGTCTAATATTCAGGTCTACAACCTCAGATCAGATCCATTCATCTACTTATAGCTAATAATCATTCTTCTCCTTAATTGTCATTGCCATTTTTCATATAAAATCATGGTCTTCAACCAGCGTCATTGTCTACTTTGTTTGCTAGAAATGACGTTGCTACTGAATTTATGTTATTTATTTGATTTTGGTTTGCTAGAGGCTATAACATTTTTAAATGAGTAATATTTCAAGCACATTTATATCAATAATTTATAGCCGTTTGAACGCAAATACTCCATACGTATATTGCGTCCGGCTTTACAATGTATTTGAATCTGTTTGAATTTATACATTGAACTAAAAAAAATTTTTTTTTTGAGCACACTCTTCCTAAAACGCGTGGCTTTAGGAGCACATGACATGACACATTGTCATTATTAACATATTGGGCCTTCACATTTCATTCAATTATAATATAACGTTATTTCTTGTCATGAAGTTCCAAAACTGTACTTACAACGTACTTGCCTACTATATCACACTCACTTGAGAGTGAGAATCGAGTATCTGTAGGCTTCTAAGCAAAAATTAAAGATTATTTATTATTTTTTCATCAGTTCCACGTTGCATCCCGCATGTAGCAGGGTAGGCAGAAGGCGCCTAGTGCTGAGGTACTAAGCACCCTCTGCCTACCCTACTACATGAGTGGTGAGATAGGAATGGGGAAAGATCGCGGTTGACCTCCGAAAACACAGTATCAAAAAAAAATATTTGTAAAAACAAAAACCCCGACTGCATCAAACTAAATAGAAAATAAACAAGCCCAATAGTTTATTAGTATTAACAGTCGGGACCTCTTTAAATTATGCGGCGTTCCTGGTAAAGATTTTATTGATTGAAGAATTACTTATAGGCCCCGACTGTTAATCCTAATAAACTATTGGGCTTGTTTATTTTCTATTTAGTTTGATGCAGTCGGGGTTTTTGTTTTTACAAATATTTTTTTATTTTTCATTTTTTTGTTAGAATTTATTGTGGTAATGATAATCATGATATACCTTTTTGAAATCCTGAAATTGAGCTCTTGAGTTTGATACCCATATTGTAGTATTCGAACCAAAAATTTTTATTTTCACTAAGTCCAATGGCGTACCACAGCCGCCATGATATTTTTTTATGAACGTGACCTATCTAAGAACACTTGGGCTGCTAATACGAATCTAACGATACCTCAAATATGTAAATCCGTTCAGCGGTTCTGGAGATACGAGGTAATAAAGAATATTACATACATACAAGATACGCGCGAAAAACATAACCCTTCCTTAGCAGTCGGGAAATACTGGAAGAAGGTCACTTTAAAAGCATGAGGACCCCCCGGAGTGCATATATAAAGAGGTTGATCACAGTGAAGGAGACGAAAGAGGTATGCAGAGACCGTAGCATGTGGCGATCCGTACTCTCTGACTACCCCGCTAGAGATACAGCGTGACGCTAAGTAAGTATTTAATTGCAATCATTGTTGGTAACGTAGTATCATTTTCATCATTAAATATATTCTTCAATAATTGTTATTGTCCGTGTCAACACATTTTTAGCAAATTCCATTTTTTTAAATAAATAAGGTAATTCGTAGATGTCACTAATAAACATGCTGCATTATAATTGCAACTGCATTTTAATGTCCAAGCTTATATATCACAGCAAAATTTCAGCTTTACACGTTGGTTTTGAAAAAGCCGTAGTTTTTGGTTATAAATAACAATTTTAGGAGAACTGCCAATTAGCTCTTCGTAGTCCTTCAGTATGTGATCAGACCAGCGGATTTTATGAAATTTACGAAGACATTTAAGGTGCTATCGATCAAACATATGGATGTGACACCGATACACAGTCCACATTTCAGCAAAATATAATATATTAGGCAGCACGACCAGCACAATGGCCGTATACACAGAAATGTTATTAAAAAAGACATCAAGATAATTTATTTCCGAACGTTAAAATGAATGTCTCAAATGTCAAATGTCAATATCAGCTGAATATTTTAGTATAAAGTTTTGGGGGTTATAGTGTTTAAATTAAAGTAATAAATAACCCATTAATAAGTTATTCAATAATAATTACATTATATTTTTAATACACTCATAAAATATATCATGTCTGAATACGCTAAACCACCCGTTGATCCAGACTTAGTGAAGTTTGCAGAAAAAAATGATTATGACTCTCTTGCAAAATATTTAGTTGGAAATATATATAGATATCGTGAAAACATTATCATACCAAGAGTACTGGGTCCTGTAATCATAAAAACAAACGAAGAAAAAATGATTGAATCTACAATCGAAAGCTGTCCATTTAAATCACTAACCAGTTGTATAATAGGTAATATTCCATATTTACGTATTTTTCCGTATTCTTTATACCTTTAAAAATATTATTCACATACTATGAACTTAAACTACTACTATAAACTTAATCTTTAGAAATGGATATAACTGCTATTCTGTCTTAATATTATTTTTATCAATATCATCAATATTTTTATTATTTTTATCATACTGAATACTACTACTTTTGTGTAAATTTTTAGCTATATATTTATATAATTTGCTATTTAAATTAGGCATTAAACAAGGCAATTACCTCTAGGTATTTAAGTCTTAAGAGAGTATTTTTTCATATAATTCTTTTATTTTTTTGTCTTTAAAAATACAATAGTTTACAATTTTGTAATATCATATTATTATTATATAAATATATATATTTTTAATTCATATTCTTTATACAATGTAACCATATTGTATTTATATATAATTATACAGGATATGGTCTTGGAGCTGCTGTTGGCCTATTTACCTCATCTTTAATGCCAAACATGACAGATCCTATGGCACAGCAAAATCAAACTGCTAGAGAGATTTTACGAGAAATGAAGAATTCCATGTTAAGTTATGCAAAAAATTTTGCTATACTTGGAGCAGTATTTTCCAGCGTAGAATGTTGTATTGAAACAGCGAGAGGTAAATCTGATTGGAAGAATGGGACATATGCTGGAGGTGTCACTGGTGGCTTAATTGGTTTAAGAGGTTTGTTTTTTTTATCTGTTAAAGTTTTGTAATAAGTAATTTGTTTAATATTTTTACAAATTCATTGTTTATACAAGAGTTTTTATCTCTACTCAATTTTTGAGACATCACATGTTGTATGGAACTCAACACTGCAATCTGTCTAGTTACCAGAGCAAGGAAATAATTAATACATTCCACTCTAGTAGGTATCAAACTCAAAAGTATCATATTCACAGTTGGATACTCCTGCCATTGTGCCAAGATGACTTCAATAAGTCATATCCTGCTATGATGCTATTTGCTATTAAGATATTAACTGAAACTGCTAACTGCTAGTACAGTGATAGTGGCATTAGTAATTGATATTTTATTATTGATTTCTAATAATAATCTAGATTTTTTAGTTTTTTTCAATTTTATTTACACATTATCATTTGAAAATATTAAAAAAAAACATGTCAGCTATCATTATAATTTATAATATAACTTTTTTTCAGGTGGTTTAAAAGCTGGTGTGTTTGGGGCTGCTGGCTTTGCTGCATTCTCCACAGTAATTGACTACTACATGCATCAGCGTGGCTCATAAACTATTGTTTTTAATTAATAATTAATTTGTATGTTATGTTATTGTTAGATATTAAATATAACAAAATAACATTTCTTTTACTTGTATAACATACTTATAGAATGTTTCCATTTTAATATTTATCGTATATATAAATTCTGGTTAGTGGTTGGGTATTGGGTATTGTCAATAATATTGTGTGCGGGCACGCGTCAATATCATCTAGCTCGTCAAACGCTTTTGCTTTTCATTCAAGATGGACGACGAGAATAGTGTAAATAGCGAAAATAATGTTGATATTACTGCCACGGAAATACAATATTTAATACAGTTTATGGGAAACTTATTCAGAGCTATGGAATACATCTATTGAAGCATATCATGATGAAGCAAACAATATTTTAATATTGTGCGTTAAAAAAGCTTCTCTATATTTACAAGAATATCTAACCAAATAGAGATAATATTTTTGTTTAAGAAATTATATCTCTCATGTATTTTTTTAAATCATTCTCTGTTAGTAAAATTAGCTTAACGCTGTAACCAACACACAGCAGGATAGGCAGAGGAAACCTAGTGTTACACTCCGTTCCCCATTTTCAGCTAAATTCTGGAGGCATTGCGTGTTGAGTGGCAGAACTCAACACCGCGCTTTATCTCGACACCAGAGCGAATAATAACAATATAAATTTAAATAAATATTTAATATTCTCGAGAGGGGATCGAATTAACAATCTGTCGCGTTTACAGTCACACTTTGTACCCCTGGGCCACAAATGGCCTCTGTTGTAGTTTATTAATAATATTGAAATTCATAAATTGGTTTTTTTTGTCTCATCTAGTCTTTGATGATTTTTTTTAATGCCTTTTTTGTAAGTAAGCTAAATGTAATAATGTTTCATTCTAGCTATTTTTCAAACAAAGCTAAGTACTGAATGACTGCGTCAGATTTTACTACGAAATATTGTCAATAATATTGCGTAGTTGCGTGCCCATATATTTAGCAATATTATTGGCAATATAGTATTGACAATAATATTGTGTGTCTAGTCTTAAGTTTGCGAAACTTTATGGCTTTTAGGCGTGCCAGTTAAATACACTTTATGTTGCCAATATCACAACTTAAACAAATAATTTACCAAAATAATTTAACAATTTTATTCTTTACAATAATTTAGACTTATTAATTTGATGCTATATATTTAATTGAAATGGAAATAAAAATTATTGCAATTTGGATGAATTTGATATGTAAAAATACGGATTTGAAGAAGAAAAGTACGAATTTAAGGTAAGAAACCTTAACGGCGAAGTTGATGTGTAAAATAAACAATTTGAAGTATAAAATTGTTAAGTTGTGATGTAAAAAGATGAATTTGTAAGTGTAGAATTACGTATTTAATGTGTAAAAGTATGATTAAGGAGTGTAAATAAAAAAACATCATGTCAAAATTACTATTGAAAAAATCTTGCAATGAATGGAATTTCGTTATTTTATAAAATTTATTTTATTTTAGACAAACATGTTATTTTAAGCAAAAATAATAAACAAAGTTTATTTATATAAAATAAAAATAGATAAATATTATATTGTATACTAGCAACATTGGCATACACAACAAAAAAAAAAATAACGACCGAAAACGGAAAAACGCAAACGTTAACGCTGAGCGTGCGATTGATTTTCTACTTATATTTCTACAAAAATGTATTGATACGGATAATTTCTCTTTTTAATATAGTGAAATATTTTATAAAGTATCAGTAGACGTAAACACTTTTTTAGTGCGTTTTAAATTATATTAAAAATGAAGGATCCCTTTGTGACCGACTCCGGTATCGATTCTCCAACACGAGAAAGTTTCAGGAATATCGAAGGCTGTTATAATAGAAATATTTTTAAAGGCAAATCTTTTGCTAATTCACGCCGTGCCTTACAGTCTGGGGCTGAGAAGATATCGAGGACATTTAAAAGTGTTAGAAATACATTCGGCAATTTGTCGCAGGTAATTGTTTTTGGTATAACAAATACTTGTATTAAAATCTATTTTTCTTTGATTATATTTTGTTTCCCTAATAATTTTGAATTTCTATTTATAGAAATGATTGCCACTTTTATTTATAAATTTTCATTTATATATATTTTAATAGTTTTATATGTAGCATTTCAGGCTTGGTGGCCGACGCAGACATCGATTAACGGAAGCCAACTCACCGTGCAGAGTGGTACCAACAACACCTGTGACTAAGAAAAAGCCGGTAAAATATATTATTTATTAATATAACATCATTACGACTTAAAAATCTAAAAAATATATAAAATATTAAAATAATCTTAGTATCTCATTTTGCTCAAAATATTATCTCTACCAAATATTATATTAAGAAAAAAATTCATGTCTTAATTAATAATAATATCAAATTATTTTAGAATCTTTCATAGAAAAAAATGTTTAATTTTCTACCTTTAATTTTGTTTTGTATTACATTCTTAAACTTTTCCACTCCTTAGTTTAACATAATTTTCACCTTACTCCTAGGGAAACATATAGATTTTAAATATATTATAGGCTACAAAATATACATTTTAAATTTGTTAAAAGGCTTCAATTTAAAACATCTTTTTACACATTAACTAAATTATTTATAAACATGGGGCCAGTCATGGTGTAGCGACACAAAGTGTGACTAGTTGTGGGTTCAATCCCCACTAGAGAAATTGGAATATTTATTTAAAATTTATATTTTCATTTCTTTGCGCTTTGCCTCAACACTAGAGAGTGTTGAGGCAAAGCGCGGGTTTGATTACTGCCAATAAACACACAATGCCTCCAGAATTAATCACAAAGTGCGGAATGGAGTGTCTTTACACTACTTTCCCTCTGCCTATCATCCATATCATCCTGCTGTGTGCGGGATAAAGTGTGGAAATGATTTAATAATTTTTTTATTTATAAACATTTCAGCTACTAGGCAGAAGTCCAACTAAACTCTACAGTCCATTCGGTATAGAGACACCACACAGCCGTGATTTTAGAATGTCTCCTTATATGCCTGATACTCCTGATCATGGGTAAATATTTTTTTATAATTATATTTTATATTACATAATTATTTCAGTTTTATACTGTAGTAGCTACCCTACAGAAGAAATCTAGTGTTAAGAAATTCCACCTCATCTTCTCACTTTCCTTTTCTCACTACCAAATTTTTGGTACTTTGCCTATTAAATGGTGGAACTCACTTTGTGTTGTTACCAGAACAAGACAATGAAATTATTAGATAGTTCCCCCGATTTGATATTAAACCCACAAACGTCACTTTAATGGTCACCCACTGTGCCAAAACCGCTTTAAGTGTTTTTTAAGGTATATTATATTGTTAGAAATCGGAAGTGGGTAACATTTTTAAA
Source organism: Heliconius erato x Heliconius himera (assembly GCA_013421005.1). Classification (NCBI taxonomy): domain Eukaryota; kingdom Metazoa; phylum Arthropoda; class Insecta; order Lepidoptera; family Nymphalidae; genus Heliconius; species Heliconius erato x Heliconius himera. Next base: position 40,536 of record JAATLQ010038352.1, on the reverse strand, counting down.
AAATCACGTTAAAAACACATATCGTCTATATGATTCTAAACTATTTTGAAAGAGATACTATGTAATTGCAATAAGTGATATGTATCATCTACTAACAATACTTCACACGAGTTTCCTTCCAATATTGACACAATTCCACTGCTTTTATAGTTATTTTCCACCTAAATCTACCCTCTTTTACACGAGTATGCTAACAATATGGTAATTTCTAACTGTAGGACTGTAGGCAGGAGCATCTAGTGGTTGTAGACACATTTTTTGCATGCTGCTTCAATTAGAGACAGCATTTTGCGTAGTGAAACTTGATGCAGTACTTTACCTGAGCTGGGAAACAAAGTGATTTAATAGAAGTGGTATTTTTAACAAAATTACAGTACTATTATAATTACAGCAACTTTATAAGTGGATTTTTTAAAAATATTTTTAGCTTCACGCGGTATCCCGCACAAAGCACAGTATACAGAGGAAACTTTTTCAACTTTCTGCCAAATTCTTTGAGTTGAATCTTTGCCTCGTTACCAGAGAATGAAAATATTGAATATTCAATTCCCCCGAGGGGGATTCATGTGCTTTATTTTTTATTACTAATTACTTTCTTATAAAAATATATATGACACTATAATAGAATAACATAATAAATTGTACATTTTTACTTTCTTTTAACTATAAACTATTTTTTAATACGTTTATAATATATTTAAAAAAAAAAATCTGCTTCATGCTGTATCCCGCAGGGTAGGCATAGGCAACATAGTGTTAAGACCCTCCGTTCCCCACTTTCCTCCGAATTTTGGAGGCATTGGGTGTTGAGCGGCGGAACTCAACGCTGATCTTTGCCTCGACACCAGAGCGAAGAAATATAAATTTAAATAATTATTTTATTTCTTCGAGCGGGAATCCACAACCGTCACGCCTACAGTCACACCCATGTGCCCTTGGGCCACAACGGCCTCTCTCGATAATATATATTGTATATTTTCAATTTGTTTTTTTCAGATTATCTCCGAAACGTCGTAAGGGTGTGACACATTCTTGGCACATTTTGGCTAAAAAGCGGCCGAGAGCCCTTTTCCCGTAAACATCTATAAAATATACACAATATTGTATGTTTATATCCCACCGCTGATTTATAAGTAATATTTAGCTTCCCCTAAACAATTACTTTGATTTCACACACTTCAGATGAGCGGCGTTCAGTTCCGCCATGAGATCCGCAATGTCTCAAAACTTGTGCGGTATATTGTTTTACAGAGTATAAAAAAATAGCTTCACGCAGTTTCTTGCATATAGCAGGGTAGCATAGCACAATCTGTTATTGACACTGCACAATTTTTGAGACATTGCAGATCTCATGGCGGAACTGAACGCCGCTCATCTGAAGTGTGTGAAATCAAAGTAAATTGTTCCAATAGTATTATTTTGTATGGTGCTATGGAGTTACGTGAGCGCTTCTCAAATTAAGCTTGTATGGACGGACTGATCCACAATTTTTTATACATATTTATAACTATTTATAAATAACTTAATTGTATATCCCATAATTTAAAAAAAATACATTATCACGGCTAAAGTAATTAATAACTCGAATATTTCCTTTTATTTTTTTTATTTGTAAATAAAGACCTTCATGACATGTATATTTAAACAATGTCATACCCAGATTTGAAATTGCATTATTTTCGAGTAAATATTAGTTTACCAAGCTTTCTATTTAGTTAACTACATTAGACAATTTTTTATTTGTATTTTGATAGCTAATTGTTTTAAATAATATGAAACAATATTACATTTTAAACTGGTACTTTCACACTTTCATGAATGAATTCTAAGAAAATCTGTCAAAATAGTAGATATTAAGCTAAAGTAAGTAAGAAAATAATAAGCAGCTATTTAATATACTTTCCAAACATCTCACAATTTTTTGTATATATTAATAATTATTAAAATTATAAGTTCGTTACAGCACAAAAATTGGTTTCTAATATTTTTAATAGATAATTAACTAAATATTTTAAATGACTGGATTAATCGCGTATATATTACAATTTTCAAAAACAATTTTATTTCAAATGTGTTAAGCAAAGGTCTCATACAATAGATGTTTAATTAATTCTATCACAGATAAAATATTTTTTTTTATCTGTCACTTGACATTTCCCGTTGAAACTGCCAATAAACGCACAGTATTATGATATATTATATAATATTATATAAATTGTAAGTAATAAGTGCATATCCAGTATTAAATACGCCAAAATGTTTTGTTTTTCACTATTTATATAAGCTTCTTGTGACAATATTATGACATTAAAATTATGTATTATCGTATGTGGAATGTGAATGTATGAGGTAGTATATAGTGTGGATCTCAGTGTCTATTGAAAATTAAAAATATAATTTTGGTGGTGCTTCAAATAAGTAAATGAAGTACATAAGATCGAAAGAGATATAATTAAAACTACCGAAAAAGAAGAGTGATTTTTTTTATAAGAGGAAATCTGTTAATTTTTTTATTATGATGAGGTCCAGTATCGCATTTAACTAGGATAATGGAAACAAGTACCTATAATATTAATAATTATAAAGTGATTGTATTATAATCATACTAGCAAACATTTTGTGTATCTAGAAATTATTTCTTAGACAATTTGAAATGGTAACTGGTCCATTTTGAATTTTGTATACACAAATACTTCTATACTACAATGCTAAGTCTCGATAATGTTCTTAGATTATATATACAGGACAATCTAGTATCAGGAAATATTTTTTAATAGTGATTTTTTTTCCATTATATAAAAGTAGCCAAGTGCGAATTAGACTCGCGCACGAAGGATTCCGTAGTACAAAAATGCCGCTTTAATTTTTTAGCAGCGAAACAGTTTAATTATGACAATGCCAAAGTTATATTTGCGATTTTTAAAAATGTGCTATATTCAAAATATTGCTGACTATAATCGCTCAAACCAATTTTCATTGAGATTGCTTATTAGGGTACATGGTATACGTTTTTTTTTAATTTGAGGATTCTCTTCATTTTATTTTTGTATCTAAATGATTAGCTTATATAGTCCTAACAGTTTACTGCTTTACTAAATGAAGCGCTCGCGACTTACGAACAGACATGGACATGACGAATTTTCCAATAGTAGGGTTGTGCTTTTACCATTTGACTATGGAACCCTAAAAATGATTTTATAATAGTATATTTGGTAAATTATTTTATTACTAAAATACCTAAAAAAGAATTATAAATTCGAATAAAAAGTAATCGATTTTATGTTGTTAAGATATATATAATCCAAGGACATTAATTACTTTACATAATAAGTATATAATTACCAGTTCAAAAAAATATAAGAAAAACATATTTCCACTTACGTGTACACATTCAAACTCGACAGGTTTTTTTTTCAATTGAATTATTGGAATGAAATAATTTAATTTTAGTTTAAATTATAATTGCTAAAAGAATTGAATTAGGTTTAATTTTTGAACAATTTCAATTAACTAGTACAGCTGTGTAACTAAGATCTGGAAAAAAATAGATTTAGTATATCATACCACATATTATACAATAAAAACGTTTTTAACTTGTTATAATGTTAAAAATGTTCATCTGTTTACCAAATCGTACAAGTGTTTTTTAAACCCACGCTTTATTCAACTATGTTTTAAAATATCATAAAACAAGACTGAATGTCTATTTACCTTTCGGTATGAATTTTATGAAGAAAGAAAGAATCTCTACAAAATAATAAACATTTTTTTATGTGTAAAATTTTAACAGATAATTTATTGGTAGAAATTGGGTATTTTTCTTTTTATTTTTTGTAACTCACAATATATTTGTTTAATTTAAACTAGATATAAAATAAAAACTATTATGTAATAATAATAATTTAAAATATTAGATTTATGTAAGAAAATATTTAAAGACATGTTTTTAGCTTGTGAGTTTTTTTTTTACCTATCTCCGTCCTGTATTTTCTTTTTAAATCAGAATTATACTTAAAAAGTTAACCAACTTTCTACCCTTAAATTAAATATTTTGTCATCTGTATTTTCAGGCTATGCTTAGTGTATCGTGTATAATGGCTATTTATATTGAATAAACTTTTTTACAATCAAAAGTTGTTTTATTTTTATATTTATTTACATATACTATGAAAATGTTTTAAGCTGCCGGTCCTATTTTTTAATATAAAATATCATCATGGCGAAACGGTAAAGCATATGACTGTATATGCACATGGCTGTGGTTTGATCCCCACTTAAAGGAATGATTTCTTATTAAAATTATTTTCATTTCCTCGCTCAAAAAGTGTGGCGTAGAGTTCCGCCAAACAACCAATGGCTTAAATATTAGGTAATGCGTGGGAAAGTTCCCTCTAGGTTCCCTCTGCCTATCCTGCTTAATGCGTGACACAGCGATAAACTGGAGAAAAAACACTGAGTGATGTTGCACGAAGGCAAAGTTGAAAACAAAGGTATTATAACAATAAATTAAGAAAAACTAAAATAAGAAAAACAAATACTTTATTTCTTATAAATCTAAAATAGTCAACATTTAGGCAACACCTGTTGAAAACAAGTCGGTAAAAAAAAAAAAACCACTTTCGAGGTCAAATTTAAGAAAAAAAAATCAATATACTTTGTAACGTTTTTTAATAAGATTTTTATGTCATATTTTTTAATATTCAAATGAGGATTTGAACGAATTATGACATAAAATACTAAACAAATGTTCAAATTAATAAAATTATATCACATATTTATAATACTTAATTGTAATTATATATAGATGCCTATTTAATCATTCTATTCCCTAAAAAATATCTATACTTTTTATACTTAATATGTATAATAAAACCGAAGAATTGAGGCCAGTCGTGGCGCAGGGGCACAAAGTGTAAATCGACTGGTTGTGGGTTCGATCCCCACTCGAGGAGAGGAAATATTTATTTACATTTATATTTTCATTTCTTCGCACTGGTGTCCAGGGGAAAGCGCGGCGTTGAGTTCCGAAACTCAACACGCAATGCCTCCAGAAATTGGCGGAAAGTGGGTAACGGAGTGTCTTAACACTAGGTTTCCTCTGCCTACCCTGCTGTGTGCGGGATACAGCGTGAAACAAAAATCACATCATGTTAATTGAGTTACTCGAGGTAACTGCACTGCGAGGCATTTACATTCTGTGATATGTCATACACAATTTAGTTATTTCAATTCTCAAAATCAAAAACATGTCAAAATTTAAATATGGTAAATATAAAAATTGTATGGTATTTTTTTAGTCATTGGTATTAATACTATTTATAAACTTAAAACTTTTGTAAATAAATACTGTAAATTTGTAGAGGTCATAGTGGCGCAGGCATAGGCGTGCGCCTGTGAACGCGTCGGTTGTGGGTTCGATTTCTACTGAAGGAAATTAATTATTATTTATTAATATTTTAATTTCTTCGCTCCGGTAATACTGGAAAGCGCGGCATCGAGTTCCGCCACTCAACACCTAACGAAAATTCGGCGGAAAGTAGTGAACGGAGTGTCTTAACACTACACAATACATACCCTGCAATATGCGGGATACAGTGTGAAGCTAATAAAAAACATGTCTCGGTACAAAATGAGAAACAAGTAACAAAAAAATATAAGCGATTAAATAGGCTTCCTATATTATTACAACAAATATATAAAAATATAAATGAGAAAAAACTGCAATTTAACAGTTCAAGTAATATTTTAATAATTATAAGTATTTTTTTTTTATACTATATAATATAAAGTTAGGTCACTTTTTAGAAGTCTAAAATTTTAGTAGAAACTTCGTTTCACCGATCAACAGTTGTTTATAATATCTTTACACTTAAACTCAACTGTACACTTAATTGTTTTAGTCTTTAATCACTAAAAATATTTGGATTTAATCACTAAAAATATGTGGGTCCAGATCTCCTTGGAAATTTCTGCAAAAAATAAAATATAATATAATATACAAAACACAAGCCGTGTTTTGTTTATTATTGAGAGATTTTTCTCCAAAATTTCGCGTAACAGTTTCTGACTGTAAACTCGACCGACGGTTGTGGGTTAGATTCCCATTCGGGGAATGAAATATTTTCACATACTTGTCTATTAAGGCACATGTAACAAATTTTTGGAGTGTCTTAATGCAAGGTTCCCTCTACCTACTCTGCAATATTTTATATTATTTAAGGTATACACAGTGTAAAGCTAAAATAAAAATGTTATTTCTTTTTCAGCTTCACACTGTATTCAACGAGAACGCAGTGTCAAGAGCAGGACACTTCGCTCTCTGCTTGAATTAGAGACATTTCGTATTGAAAAATGGGACTTAACGCCGCTTTTTGATTAGTGGGGATCTTACACACAACTTTCCCGATAATTTGCGATATATTGCCAAATATGTTCAGATTAAAAAAAAATCACGAAATAAATATTAACGGCTATATCTTTATTTTATGTAAATGTAGAAAATAATTTGCTGAAACTATAGTTTTTAATTCATGGATATTATCTTCAAAATGATAATGTTTTTAGAACACGAAAGTAATTCAGTTTACCAAATTAATAATTTTGTTTAAGTGGGTGAAGACCCAGCGGGTTGCTATTAAATTTTTATCAGCTTCACGCTGTATCCCGCACACAACAGGGTAGGCAGAGGGAACCTTGTGTTAAGACACTCCGTTCCCCACTTTCTGACGAATTCTGGAGGCATTGCGTGTTGAGTGGCAGAACTCAACGCCGCGCTTTGCCTTGACACCAGAGCGAAGAAATTGAAATATAAATTTAAGTAAATATTTCATCTCCTCGAGTGGGGATCGAACCCACAACCAGTCGATTTATAGTCACACTTTGTGCCGCTGCGCCACGACTAGCTTATTTTAATAAATATATACTAAAAAAACTTACACTAGGACTGGAACCAAAAATTTGATCAGATCTTCTCTTGAACGCGGGTCGTAAAGGCGGTCTCATATTGGGATTTCTTCCTCCTACTAAATTTCTATTTAACGAAGGCCTATTATAACTTTTCCTATTATTATGCCATGTTTTGTAATGTCTATGTGTATATTTGTCTTCGCTTTCTGAAGAACTAGAATTCGGCAAGTCATTGTAAACTTTCAATTTCTTGAGATCTACTGTACGCTTGAATTTTGGCTCTATTGGTGTTTTTGTCTGAAAATGATTGACAAAATTATTAATTTCTTTAGACAGGTAATTTATTAAGGTAAAAAGAAACGACTGCAAATATAATATTTCTTCAAAAATAGCCCACACAATAAACAATGATAACATCTTTCCAAGTAAAATATTCAGACAAAAAGATGCTGCGATTTAAAGTAGTACAAAAATATTTTTGATAATCCATTTATGGAGAAAGTTACTTAAAATCAAACGTTACGGACGATGTGGTATACACAATTTTTAGTTATTTCCCATAGCCCAGAATCCGAAGCAGAAGGTAAAAAGCTGGCTAAATAATAATAAAAAAAAAATGCAAATAATTGTGCAAATTTACTTACAAAATTATCCAAATTGGTTGTGTCTGGTGAATATCTTATATCATTATCCGAATAACCGGGATCGTTCAATCTCTCCGAATCACTTTCCAAAGGTGAGTTGTAACTATTAACATCGCGTAGACTTTTCGAATTATCATCTTTTAGTGCACAAAATTCCTTATACAATTTTGTACAAGAAATAAGCAGGTGTTGCTCAAACATTTTCATCATGGAATTATTAAATATATTAAAATCTGTATTTCTAATAACTTTAATCAACGCTTGAGCCAAATTGAAGTCGAAGGGCAATATACACACCCTTTCCAAGACATGACTGGCCATATCACTCTCGAACGTACATTCTATATCACACATAAAATTTGTCAAATTAATAAAAATTGTCTTAAAGCGTGAAAAATTTTGAGATTTAGCAATCGTATCCAAAAAAACGTCACATAATAATCTGTTGTTTTTAACTTTGTGTTTAAGTAAGTCACCGTACGCGTGCAATTCTATATCGTTTAGGTAGACCAACGTTGTTTCTACGGCATTTACACCTAATATACCGTCTTCTTTATTATGAGACTTATTGACAAGGTCTAATGTCATTTCTATCAAAACTCTCGTCAATCTCCGACGAATACATTCTTCGACGAAGCATACACCGTATAATCGTCTAAGTGAAGTCCAAGCTCTGACAAACATGTATTCTTCTTGAAATAATGGGGCGTCTAATTTCCTTAGTCTAAGTCTAATATCATCTTTATCCAAAATTTTGTGAGGAAATTTGCAAATTTTTTTCTTGCAGTTGGACGTGAGGTTGAATATGCATATTCCTTTAAAGAGGGCACTGTAAATTCCTTGTTTTGGTTTCTGATTGATTCCCATCAAAATAGATTCAATTTGTACTGGATTTTGTGGAGTTTTTTCTACTTCGCCCAATCTGTCTTCGTAAATAACTATATTTTCTTCGGAAGCACTCTCATTATTATCTTTGTACATGGACGTAGAATCGGCGTTAGATTTTTCGCATATTCCGATTTCCATTATGTTTTCGGCTTCTTGTAACGTTACTTTCTTAATTTTAGTGGGTTTATAAATCACTTTTTCTGGTCTCTTAAATACATCATCGTTGGTCGGTAGAGGAACATATTCTTCAATATTTTCCCGTGATTTTTGATTCCAATTTCTCGGCGACTCCATATCAGTTATACTTTCTGCGTAAAGTGATAAGGCATCGTCTTCATCATTAAAAGTGTTATTATGTGCTTTATCGTCTAGTTGACTTGGTTTTATTTCAAAATTACTTACACTTTGTTCAGATTTTTCAACTGTGGTTTCTTTAGTATTATCAGATATATTGATATTATTTTCGACAGTGACCTCCATATGGTTATCACAATTTTCTTTTTCATTTTCGTCTATAAGACTATAGTCTGACAAAATTCGCTTTATACTTTGACAGTGTAGTATAACATCTCTTTCTTCTTGCAAAAAATTATTATTGAAAATTTTATCTTGTAAATTAGTTAATTCGTTATTTGTATTTTTCTCACTGCAGTTACCTCCTACCCAGTTCATAATTTCTAGATCAAAATTCTTTAGTTTCGAAGCTAACTTATCTAAAGTGGTAATAACGGGTGTAATTTGGACATTATGGCTCGATTCTTGGTCCGAGCTACTACTAGACGAAGATGAACTAGACAATTTAATATCAGAGATCTTTACACATTGTAGTTCTGTATCCACATTATTGTGTTCTTTATCATTATCATTTTCATTATTTTCCAACTGTTTATCAATATTAGTTAACTTTATAAACGGAATTTTGTTATCGATAAGAAAGAAATCTTTTGACGAAACGGTAACACAAGTGGACGTGCTCGAACTGGATATATCTTTAGTCCACGATAATTCTGAACCAGCTAAAGATAGTCGTCTTCGATTTAATAGATCTTCTGTATCAGTTATTTTATTTTTAGAGTCACTACTTTCTATTTCTTTACTTTCCATTTTTTTAGCTTCGTCGTTTATTTTTTTTCTTGTCCTCGGTCCTGATCTTGGCCCGGGTTTGCGTTTGATAACAGCATTTGGACTGGGTAGTTGAGTCTTTACTTCACTTTGTTTATCATCTGTAACTTCTAAATAATTTGTTGTCTGACTACCAAAGGTGTCAGGTTATATTCATTATAAGAAAAAGATATCAAAACCTTCTGTACTAAAAATATAAATAGTCAAACTATGACAGCTACTAAAGAATCTTGAAAATATAATATTTTTGTTATATGTAAGAATAGTACAATGGACAAATTATGACTACTTAGAAAAGAGTACAATTAAGTATATTAAATAAATAAATAAAAAAATAAATCAGCTACACGCTGTATCCCGCACACAGCAGGATAGGCAGGGGGAACCTGTTAAGACACTCCATTCCTAACTTTCTGTCGAATTCTGGAGGTATTGTGTGTTGAGTATCAATCAATATATTAAATACTTGAAATACCACATATAAATAAATTAAAAAGACCAACCTAATCCTGAGTTTTGAATTCTATTTCGCCTGAGCTTGACTTTTGGTTTTTTCGTTTCTTTCGTCTTTTCATCTGGCACAATTTCTGTAATTACAATTCTATCTTTTATTTTACGAAAAAGTATTATAATCGCTTTTTTCTTCTATCGTTATGTTTTCTCACGCATAGAAGAGAATGAATAGAGTACCTAGTGTCAAGACACGTTTATAGGCGCACGTTTATGCCCCTGAGATACGACTGGCCTCACCGATGTCTTACTAAGTAATATTTGTACATAAAATTACAAGCACATACTAAAAAGAGGCCGTTACCGCGCAGCAGTAGTGCGTACGACTGTAAATATTACCGTTGTGGGTTCAATACCGTTTGTGAGAATGAATTATTTAAATTTCCTCGCTCTGGTAACAAGACAAATTGCGGCCGCACGTAACATGCAACGTTTTGAAAAATTCGAAAAGGGCGAACCTTCGATCATACTGATACTTAGTACCTGTAGACTAAAATAGAATGATGTTTCATCGTCTCTTGTAAAGTTCACGCAGACGCAAATTGACGTATTGATATATGGTTTATTATTATATAACTCTAGGCAATATGAAAAAGAATACTATATTTACAAATAAAGGAACTTTTACGCGGCGTTGCGTTCCACCACTCAACAAGCAATACATCCAGAATTCGGCGGAAATTTGGAATAGAAGTGTCAATGGGGACAGTCTTTTAATACTTAACACTAGGTTCCCAGGTTCCTTATGCCTACCCTACTATGTGTGGTATTTAGCGTGAAGATAAAAAAAGGATTTTTTTAGGCAATAATTGTTTCTAAAAATTATTATTACTAGAGACTGTTTGCTTTTAAACAAAACTTACAAACATATACAAATAAGCATAATTACAATACAATAACACACAATGTATGATTTGTCACTTAGTAAACTTCACAGCAAAATAATATATAACAAATTACTTATTTTTAAATCACTTTTGAAAATAAAAGGAGGTTGTGTTAATTTGACAATAGATAATTTAAATTTTTCATATCTTGGAGAAACTGTTCATGTCATTCTATCCAGAATTCAATGTGATGCCAAAATTAAAAAAAAATATGCATTTTGTAAACTTGGTTCTGACACTCTCAAATAATTAAAAATTTTATACTGTATGGTCTCCAATCAAAAATTCCTTTAATAAGAATGTTTTCAAATACATACAATATAATACATATTGATATTAAATTTTGAGTTGATTATCTATACTTAAAAATAAAAAAATCAGCTTCACCCTGTATCCTGCACACAGAAGGGTAGGCAGAGGGAACCTAGTGTAACACTCATTCCCTATTTTGTGCTGAATTCTGGAGGCATTGCTAAGCGGCAGACCTCAACGCCGCACTTTGCCTTGACACCAGAGCGAAGAAATGGAAATATAAATTTAAGTAAATATTTCATCACCTTGAGTGGGAATCAAACCCACAACCAGTCAGTTTTACAGTCACACTTTGTGCCGCAGTACCACAACTGGCCTTGAAAAATTTATACTTAATTTATTAATTATTCTTGCCAGATGTTATTAAATAACTGAGATAACTTTTGCATATGCAATATAACAAAATATTTTTAACAAGTATATTTCATACTAACAGAACATTATCATTAGAACATTATTATACATGAAACATAAAAAATATATAGGAAAATTTTAAAAAATATAAAATAATTTCACCATGATACATTCAGATTCAATTCTTTTACCTTTTATTTAAATATATACATACCTTTTGTTAGCTCTAATTGTTCAGTATTAATAACTATTGAATTATTTTTTGCTGCAACCTTTCGCCCACCCTTGGCCTGTAGATTTTTTCCTGAAATGTCAGCCATCTTGTTTGTTTTCAATAACTTTTGCCTACTTTGTAACAGACTTTTCTTTATAGTTTTATTTATTTTGACCTTACTTATTAATCCATTTTCACTTGGCTTCTCCAGTAATGACTTATTCTTGGGAAATTGTCTTCTTACTACTGTGAATATTTATATTTAAAAAAAAAATTCTTCCACATTAAACAGAAAATATTTTACAATGAAAATAATAAAACATCTAAATTCAAAATAAAATAGTAATTAGAATCTTTGCCTCCTGAAAATTGTCGATGGGCTCTAACCACTAAGTTGTATGTTCTACTGTAAACATTGATTACACTACCTATAATATACACAGACCTATTAGTGTCATTATATAATTAGTATATGATAAAGAAATAATAACTCAATATTATATGAACATGTGTCAATAAACAAAAATATTTATGGTTAATTTATTTATAAATCTAAGAAACGTTTCGAAACGATTAGTACTACCTTCATTAGCTAACATAATTTTGATATTATTCTCCACAGGCATTGAATTTTCATTTTTAAGCTGGTTTCCAAAACCATCTATAAGTAAAAAAATATATATTAATAACTGTCCATATATATTATTTACTTAGAATATTTACATTTGACGTAAAGAAATACTTACTGAGAATATTTTGTTGGTTTTGAGGAATTGTAACTTGAATTTCTGGAATATTTATTTCGTCATTGTTTTTTTTCTTACGACTTCGTAAAATTTTTGGTTCACCATTATTTATGGGTTTTTTGTCTATTTTTCTCGGAGGCATTGTTAAAAAATTGTCTACTTAGCTAAAATTAAGAGTAACTCATGCTTAAGTTATTTTGAGTACGATATGTTTTTTGAATTACAGATTACTATAGAAATGTATGTATTTTGAAGATGAATATTATCATCAGCATTAAATCGTACATAACAACAAACTTTATTAGCAAATCAAGGTTCGTGATAATTTCAACAATAAAAATAAACCATTGGAATGGCACGATTGGTACGATCAACGAGATTTATCGTTGACATTTATAAAATGTTGTCAGCATTAAAATTACTTTCACCTAGAAACTAGAATAGGTAGGTAGTAAATAAGAGAAGTTTAAAAGTTGTTATTGAAAATTTTGTAGGTATCGTAAATGATTAAGTAAAATATGTTTAGACATCATTAGTAACAATAATGAAAAGTTTTACTTAAAGAATATTTTTAATAAAATTAGGAAGTTCCGACGTAGCCACACGCCACATAGAATTTATAATTCAATCCTGTTTAAATATATGAAATCATACTATAAAAACAATTATTGAGCAAATACAATTTTTATTCATATTTTGTTTCAGAATATTGTTTTTAATCAGTATTGTAAATTACGTATAATTAAAACGGTAACACAACCAAATACATAAATTTTAAAACATCCAGACACCTTTGAGAACTTTTATATAGGTATATAATTCAAATAAGGGTCTTCTCCATTTAAATTATTTTTGTTAATTAAACTATTTTAGATTTTTTGTTGTAAAATGTTAAATATATGATATGTAATATACGGTAACTGGCAGTTCTTCTAAAATTGTTATTTTTGACCAAAAATTATATCTTTCTTAAAACTAGCGTATAAAGGTAATATTTTGCTATGAGATATAAGCCGTGAGTGAGGCCAGTCGTGGCGCAGGGACACAAAGTGTGACTGTAAAACCGACTGATCGTGGGTTCGATCCCCACTCGAGGAGATGAAATATTTACTTAAATTTATACTTCCATTTCATCGCTCTGGTGTTGAGGCAAAGCGCGGCGTTGAGTTCTGCCACTCAACACGCAATGCCTGCAGAGTTCGGCAGAAAGTGAGGAACGAAGTGTCTTAACACTAGGTTCCCTCTGCCTATTCCTTCATCACCGATCTACTCGCACGTTCTTCTATATTCTCACCGTGAAAAGTATTATTTATTCTTATTCCTAGCGAATCAGTATATTTAAGGTTAAGTTATGGACACGGGAATAGTGCTAGAATAAGGGGTCTGTTTTCATTTTGAGGCAGCCACACGAGACGTTTAAACTTGGAGTCGAATGATCGCATAAGAAGCTGGAAGTTTTAAGATCCATCAATTAAAGAGCAATAAATGGTTCCAAAATATTAAACACCTTTGAAACAGGAAATGGAAATATTGAAGTATGCTCTGCCACTATATTTAACAATTATATGAGGGAAGCAGTGACAGAAATATGAGGTAAATAAAAACGAGGTTTTAGTAAAAAGCACTACAAATGGTGGGATGATAAAGTGAAAGACACTGTAGAGAAAAAGAAGAAAACTTGTTAGGATCATAAGGCCTCAGACAAATATTTTTAAAAAAGAAAAAGGATAAGTTACAAAAGTACCAAACGAAAGTACTGATAAAGTTTAAGCGTGAAAGTTCTGAGAAACAAAGAGATAAAATGTTAACGAGCAACTTTCGGGAAAATTTGTTCAACAAAACATTTATGATGAAATTTTAGTAATTTCCAATGTTGTGTGCCACACGTTTCACAGCGGTGAGCAGAATTTACAAGGAGATGTATGTGATGACGTCTCTGCCTCAATAAACAGATACGCCGAGTTTTGATATTGCATATGGCGAAATAAACATATCAGAAGTTGAGAATATCATACGAAGACAAAATATAGTTCTTGGATTTATTGTTTTTTTATGCAACATACGTTGAAAAACATCCCCTGTTTTTCAATATATGTTGCGTTGCGGTCTCGGACGATTATCAGTCGTAAGCGAGGCATTATGCCTTTGTATAAAGGTAAAGGTTCACGGATACACAAGCTAGAGGGCTATCAATTTCAATAACCTGTATAGTGAAATTTATACCTATTAAAATAATAACAAGAACAATAAAGGCGAATCTCCTTCGATCCAATCGCCAATTAGGCCACAATGGCAAGTCCTGGTAAGCTCAAAAGATGAAAGGATGACTGGAAATTTTTGGCCTTAACAAAGAAGTTCTTTGATCATTTATAAAATACGAAAAAAATTTTTGATAGGGGCCTAAGATATTTTGGGAGATCGCTCCGATACAATATAAGCGAAACTTTGTTATAAAGTCTGTTTATAGAGATCACTCAGTCGGTGTGAGAGAAAGAATTAAGGTTACGCCATGTTAGCTTGGTTGCTCAATTTGTATTTAGAACTCTGCATGCTAACAATATTATAACCCAAAATAAGCAAACACCAAAAACACCAAATCTCCACGTAAAATATAAATTTTTGAGGATTTTTTTTTAGTATTCATTATGATATTCATATTCTTAAAAAAAAATACAATGAGTAAATGAAATTAGTACGTTTCGGAGAACTGCCATACCGTATTTAATTATGATATTTTTAAATTAGGTTATTTATAAATATTCATATGGCAACTCTACTTTACTGAGAAGGTCACTAAGGTGACTAATGTCAAAGAAAGGGTAAGATAAGGGTAAGACCACTTTAAAACGTTTCGCCGGCAAATTAATTTATAAAATAAACTATTAAAATGCCTGCAAAATACAAAATTGTTATGATCCGGCACGGAGAGAGTGAGTGGAACCAGAAAAATCTCTTCTGCGGCTGGTACGATGCTGACCTTAGCGACAAGGGTAAAATCATTAAATGTTAAATAAATTGCATTAGAATAATTTTATCAGTCTATATTATTATACTCATCGGTCATCTATTTATTTTAAATAATTATAAGTATATTTTTTAGTACTTCATTTTAAATAAATTCGATTTATTTTTTCATATACATATACGTGGACATAATTTCAACTTATTTTATTTCAATGAAAAATATTTTGTTATTGGCTTAGGTCGCGAAGAAGCTATTTCTGCCGGCAAAGCTCTAAAGGCAGAGGGTTACCAATTTGACATAGCCCATACATCTGTCTTAAAACGTGCCCAAATCACTTTAAACAGTGTTCTTCAGGAATTAGGTCAAACCGACATACCTATAAATAAAACCTGGCGTCTAAATGAAAGGCACTATGGTGGATTAACAGGCCTTAATAAAGCTGAAACAGCAGCTAAATATGGAGAGGCACAGGTATTATATTTTATTATTATTAATTTTTTTCTTGATGCTGTATCCTGCGTTTAGCAAGGTAGGCAGAGGAAATCTATTAGATTAGTTTACTTTGTTTTGTTAGGCTAATTTGGGTGTTATGTGGCAGAATACAATGTCATATTTTATTTTCTTACTACACATAAGTAAATAAAAATTCATTTCCTCAAGTGGGGATTGAACCATACTCATCCCATTTACAATGTGCCATAATAGCACTAAATAAATGTTATTCTTCTATTTTTATCAACTTATCTAAAGTTGTTTACTAATTGATTGATAAGCTTTATAGTAGTATGTTTGATGCTTATAATTTTTTGACATATAATTTATTATGAAATTTGATGTAATAAAAACATGATAAAGAATGTGTAAATCATTTATTTTGATGTAAATTGCATCATATACAACACAGTGTTCTTATGTATAATATAAATTTTATATTTTTGTTATCATGTATTCCGGGTAATATAACAGAGTAGGCAGAGGGAATCTAGTGTTAAGATACTGTATTCCCCACTTTCGACTTGAATTTTTGAGACTCTGTGTTTCATGTTGAGTGGTGGACCTCCAAAAATATTAAATATTTTTTTCCCCTCAGTGGGAAATGAACCTACTACCACCTCTAACTTAAATTTTTTATTATATTTTTACTAATATATTATTTGTAATATTATTTACTATTATATTGTTCAAATAAATATGTCTTTCTATTTAATTTACTGGCTTGTTACCTTATTACATATTGTTATAATGATTTACTTATCTTAAAACCAGGTACAAATATGGCGTCGTAGCTTTGATATTCCGCCACCAGCTATGGAGAAGGGCCATGCATACTATGACAATATTGTAAACGACCCGCGCTATGCTGGTGACCCAAAACCAGAGGAGTTTCCAATGTATGAGAGCTTGAAGCTTACCATTGAACGAACTCTACCATATTGGAACAATGTTATTGTGCCTCAGGTATGGTTTATTAGTATGTAGATAGAATGCTTGGATAGCTGCCAAGAGGTGCAGGTTCAAGTCCCTTTATGTTAAGTTTCTTTATGTTTTCTATAATATCTTTTCTTGGTATGGAATAATACTTTAAATATGTTAAAATTAATGGTCAAAGTGTGTGGATGGCTTCCAGGGGGAGTGAGGGTTTGATGCCTTCTGCATTATTTACTTTATATATTTTCAAATAATATTTTCCTATTCTTGTTGTGGAATAACTCTTTTAATTTTTGTGAATGTGATTGTGAAAAAGTAATTTTTGTTATTGGATAAGTAAAGGTTAATTCCAATGTTTATAAATCACATTGCATTTCGCGCAGCGTTGGCAGAGGGAACTTGAAAACCTAGTGTTCAAACACTCCATTCGCAATAAAATACTTCAGCTCCGTACTTTCCGATTTTTGAGACATTCCGTGTTGAGCGGGGGAACTCAACGCTGCGCTCTGTTAGATGAGTGAGAAAAAGAAAATATTAAATATTGAATTCCCCTGAGTGGGAATCAAACTGACAACCGTCGCGTTTACATTCGCACGCTTAGCAAAGTGCGGCGTCGAGTTAAAAAAATAGAGGGAAAGTGGGGAATGGAGTGTCTTGACCTTAGGTTTCTGTGTATTCTTCTATGTGTTTAATTAATTTCATTTCTGTTATTAATAGATTAAGGAGGGCAAAAAAATCATCATCGCTGCACACGGCAACAGTCTTAGAGGCATTGTCAAGCATTTAGATGGTATGTATATTTAATAATTATATCTAAAAAATATGTTAATATATAAAAAAAAAACAGCTTCTCGCTGTATTCCGCACACAACAGGGTAGGCAAAGGGAACATAGTGTTAAGACACTTTGTACCACACTTCCCGCTGATTTTATCGAAGCATTACGTGTTGACTGGCGGAACTCAACGCCGAGCTTTTGCCTTGGTGCCAGAGCACAGAAATGAAAATATTTAAAAAATAATAATTTAATTTCATCGTGTGAGGATCGAGCCCACTACCGTCGCATAACAGTCACCCTAGTTTGTGCCCCTGCGCCACGACGACGTCGTTAATATATGTATACTTAATAATATTGTTATTAGTGGTGCTTGATGCATGTATATTTGATCCTAGGGTTAGGCAGAGTAAATCTAGTCATAAAACGTTCCGCTACCCACGTATCGCCCAATTTTCGAGGCATTGCGTGTTAAGAGGCAGAACTCAACGCCGCGATATCTGAATTGATATCTGAGGGAGGACATAAGTAGATATAAATATATTTTTTTGATGATATTATAATACAATTTATAATATCATCATAAAAAAATTCCATCATTCAACCAACTTTAAATTGTATTTATATGAAAACTATTTTATTAATAATTTTGTTCCTTTTTTACGCAACAATTCCCGTATATGACAGACAGGGTAGGCAGAGGGAGCCTACTGTACAGCATTTAGTTCTTATTTAGACACTTCCATTCCATGATCCTAGGAACAAGGGGGCCGTGTGGGCCGTGATCACCCCAGAATACTCTGGTACCCACCCTAGAAATTTTACTAATAAAAATTTACTTCGATAAATAAAAAAAAGACATTTACAAAAACATATCTGTGCAAAGCTAAAGTCGAGTTCCCCCCCAGAAAATATCTCTAGATACGCCTATCCCTTCCCTTCTCCCCCTTCCCCACCTTTGTGGAATTCTCATTCTCGAGATATTGCGTGTTGAACGGCAAAACACACAGTGTATTTAATGTCTATTAATATTTATTTTAATATTTCTAGAACTTTCCGATGCCGCCATAATGGAATTAAATCTGCCAACTGGCATACCATTCGTATACGAATTAGATGAAAATATGAAGCCCGTGGATTCAATGGTCTTTTTAGGTGATGAGGAAACTGTTAAGAAAGCAATGGCCGCCGTCGCTGCCCAAGGAAAAGCAAAGTGAAGAATAGAAATATAATAATAAAAAAGTAATATTTTATCTGTTCACTACAAAAATGTAGTAATGTGACTATATAACAAATTTGAGCATTTTTTTCGAATATTATTTGAAAATTGAACCATTTTATTAAAATATTAAATGTAATTTATATAAATGATTTATTTAGGTATTGAATCTCGGCATGATTGTTATAAAAAAAATAAGAGAATTCCCATTAGTCTAACGGCATATTGTTAAAAAATTTAGAATATTTAATTTATTGATATAGAAGAAATTATAATATAATAAATTACAACATGTATATTGTGTGTTTTCTTTGAACATTTCTTTTTATTTTTATTCCAGTTTCATATACAGGTGTAGCGTGATCAACGGATCCACGGTTGTCTATGGTTAGAGGACCTCGGTATATATCCATTTCACACCAATATATGTTAGCTGATTTTAAGATATTTGAGAAGTTGTGATGTTTTGGAGAAAAAATGAAATTTTGAATTCTTGAAGAAAATTGGAAAATACAACGCTACTTGAGTCTGCGTTCGTGTTTTTTTTCTCTCAATATAGCTCTATATTAGGTCTTTAGTATATATATCGGCTTATAAATCTTAAATATAGCATAGAAATCGCAAGTGTTGTAATAACTATTGGTATTTATTCACCAAAAAATCACTATAAATATTAAATATGCTCAATTATATAGTGTTTTTGTCAGCACAACTTTAAATGTAACCGTAGTTTTAACTACTCTATAAAAACTTAATACAATTTAAAAAATCCTAAAAGTTAAGTTATTTTTTCAAACAAAATAAACTATAAAATTATCTGTCTGTGTATATAATTGTCATGAACGACGCACACAGACATCAACCTATCAAAGAGAAACTGCCGCATACATGACGCGTATGCGGCGGTTTCCGAAATCGAGTCGTAGGTATTGGCGGCAAAGTTGAAAGTTGTTTAACCTTTAGTAGTATTTTTGTAGTAGTGTTTACGATATTAATATCTATGCGTAACTGCGTCACACGAAATACAAGTATGGATAAACATAGTAAAATGAAAAAAAATCCTACGTCTAAACTGTTGGGGTATCTTGATTAATTTTTATAGGTATGGGTTTAAAATATTTTACCCTATATACTGTTCCCGTAAAAGGGGCGCTGACGCTTCCAGAGCTTTGCGGCGCAGAGGCATAATTCAGTGTATTAAGTAAATAATTCTGTGTTTAAGCGGGCGAAGCCGCGATCGGGTCGCTAGTACTAAATATAGACGATTAATTAGTTTCATTTAAAAATTTAAATTCTGTAATAATCGCGAATTTAAAAATCTTAATTTAAATCACTTTGTACGTGTGTGTGTGTGTGTGAAAAAATTGTAATGAAAATTTTAGATTTATGTTAAAACTTAAATTTCTTTTCATGACATCCAGTTGGCAGAGTGAGGAAACTATTGATATTTGTAGAATCTAATTTAGGTAGTAATAAAAAGATTAGATAAAATAGATAGTTTATGAATCTAATAAATAAAAATTGGATTAACCAATGATTACTTGGAATTACGTACTGATATAAATGTTATAAATATTCAAAAATCTTGGTATTTAATCTAATAACATGCGCGTCGTTATTGTATTGGCACTAATAGGAGCCGCGCTTGGTAAAAAAATACATAAAAATTATTTCTTTATTATAAAGCACATTTTAAAGTGATATTATAATATAGCTTCAAGTTGTAACCCACATATAGCAAGGTAGGCAGAGGGCACCTGAAAACCTAGTGTGAAAATAGTGCGTTTCCATTAAGAAAGAAGACACTACTGTTCCCCACTTTCCGCCGAATTCTGGCGGCTATGCGTGTAAAATAATGGAACTCAACGCCGCGCTTTGCCCCGTTACCAGAGCGAGGAAATGAAAATATTAAATATTTCATTTCCTCGAGTGAGAATCGATCCCACTACCAGTAGCGATTGCAGTCGCACGCTTGTGCCCCTCCGCCACGACTTGTGGCCTCTATATAGTAAATATTTATAAATGATTGCATTTTGATTTTAGTGAATAAGCTAAATATATTTGAATTCACAGCGGCTCCACAAGAAGAATTCTGGAGCAGAATAAATCGATCACCACGAATTGTTGGAGGCGCTCCAGCAGATATTGAGGAATATCCGTTTATGAGCAACCTGTTAATACAAAACTGGTTTAACTTCAGTCCCGTCTGTGGTGCGTCCTTGATTTCTACCAAAGCTGTGCTATCTGCTGCACATTGTTTCATGTTAGTATGATTCCTTTACTATATATTACATAATTTAATAAAAAATGTATTGCAATAAAAGAAAAGCTATCTAATATACTATACAGGGTGGAAGAGGCAGCGCTCCATTTACGGAAACAGCATATAGGGTAAAATATATCAAACCTATACCTAAAGAAATGAATCAAGATGCCTCAACAGTTTGGACGTAGGATTTTTTTTTCATTTCACGATTTTTATCCATACCTGTATTTCGTGTGACGCGATTACGTATAGATCCCAATAACATAAACACTTACTACTACAAAAATACTACTAAAGGTTAAACAACTTTGAACTTTATCGCCAATACGACTCGATTTCGAAATGAGGCGTGTGCGGCGGTGTTCCTTTGATAGGTTTATGTGTGCGTGCGCCATCCTTACAAATGGCGTTTTGTTTTAAAATGACAATTTTATTTTTTATTTTGTTTGAAAAAAAAAACATTTTCATTTTTGCGAATTTATTTTTTTCTGAATTATATTAGGCTTTTATAGAGTAGTTAAAACTGTGGTTTCATTTAATGTGGTGCTGACACTTCCACCCTGTATAAGGCCAGTCGTAGTGCAGCGACACGAAGTGTGACTATAAAACCGACCGAAAGTGGGGAACGAAGTTTATGTAACACTAGGTTCCCTCTGCCTACCCTGCTGTGTGCGGGATACAGCGTGAAGCTGATTTTTTTTTTTTTACTATAATTTTTTTTCATATTATTAGATTGTCATCGGTTCTTGATAAGTATGCAAACTTTCAAATCAATACGATGTTTCAAAGTCAGTCAAAAATCACGTTTAAAGTACATTGCAATACATTAGCTTATTTATATTTATGTTAAATAATTTAATGTATTGCAATATAGCAAAGGTATATACTATACTGTAATTATATACTAGGATCATCATTTTTCACTTTTAAGTTATTTTTTTCACAAAAGCTTGTTTCTTAGTTTTTTTTAACTAATATATTTATAAATAGTTAAGTGAATTGAGAATTAATTTGATATAAGTAAAATAAATCAGATTTACGCTGTATCCCGCACACTGCATGGTAGGCAGAGGGAACCTAGTGTTAAGACACTCCGTTCCCCACTCTCCGTGCCCCTGCGCCACGACTCACTTTTTTAACACAATTTTGATATAAGTATTCACATATCGATTATCCGAATTAATGTGAAAATAATTATTTAAAAACTATACTCGATTCACTAAGGCATGAGATAAAAGGTAAACATGTCAAAAAAGGTTCTTTTACATGACAGGTTTGATGGAGTTATTATATTAATTAAAAAATATATATTTTAAGTATTCATTCGCTAATCACACTGTTAATAGCCATAAAATTTATTATAATATTATCTTATAATTGAAATAGAATACCAGGAAAGCGGGGAGAATTTTTTTTACAAAATTCATAATTTTTTTCTATCCAAAAAAAATATACAATTATTTTCGTAATATAATTTAAATATTTATATTTTCAAATTTTATAAAATTGCACACTGTATATATAGTAAATAAAAAGAAATAATTAAGTTAAAAGAAACGTAAACGAAAAGTAGTAAGTAAAAAGAACAATAATAAAAAATAAAGATTGTTTACATATAGCCAGGAATATTTTAACATAAAATTTAAAAATGTTGGTATGCACCCGGTTATTTTTTAATTTTCAATAATATTTTTTAAATATGTCATGTACATGAAGAACACCTAAAAGTCAACTTCTTCTCAAACTTCAGACACATTTTAGTACTATAAAAATAAATTATATCTCGTAATTAATATTTATATTAGAACATTCTTGTTCTAATATTATTAATATTAGAACATTTTGTCATCCGTCAGATTATATCCACCATTTTCAATTATTTTCATTGAATTTTTATGAATCAGTTGTTATTTTTATTATTGTTGTTTTTTTAAAGTAAGAAACTTAAAAGTTTTGTTAAGTTTAAAATTATTTTCTGGTTGTTCTGTTTTTGTTATATTTTGTATTGTTTTTGTTATTTTGATATTTATATACTCGTACTTTAGAACAATGAGTAAATCTGGGCCAAGTAACGCTTGCACTTTGACATGAATAATAAAAGCTTTAAGCTGCATGAAATTAAATTGTTACTACCCGATGCAATAAAAAATACAACAGTAGAAGCTTGGCAATGCTGCATTGGCCATGTGATAAATGAAGAGCAAAAGATGAAAAAAAATGTTCATTTAATAGATAATGTTGGACCGTTTCCTCATTAATGTTGGTGATAGTTCCTCAGAATCCTCCGATTTCTGATAACTAATTGAATAATAGATATATTAAGTTTTATTATTATAATAGTTAAGTAACTTTTAGTAAAACTTGTACATTTTCATTTTATTTTTTTTTTGCTATTCTTATTTTATACAAAAATATTTTATATGTAACTAGTGGGCACGCGCAGCTTCGCCCGCGTATTTGCACCCTTAGGGGTGACTTCTAAAAAAACCACGAAACACGTGTTCAATAAAATATTTTTAACAGTATGAATTTAAATTTTTATAAAAATCTGTAGCGATTTAAAGATTTATCCATATAAACTTTCAACCCCTTATTTGAACCCTCAGTCAGTCAGTGCATGTCCTTTTATATATATAGATATTTATATTAAGCACAACAAGCAATAACGCTGTATATAGAAAACTCCACGTTAAATAAATTAAATACGAATAAAAAATACAATAAAGTTCGAGAAACAGATTTTTTTTGTTTACATTTTGTCTCATGCCATAATGAATCGAGTATAGTCATAGATTAGTATTTTTTTTTGCGACAGAGATATTGATTGTTAGTTTCAATGCATTTGCTTGTTCGCTAAAAAAAAGAAGGAACCTAGTGTTAAGACACTTCGTGTTGTGTGTTGGGATGCGGAACTCGAATAATTTTTTATAGAAATTTGTGTTTTTCCCTTAGTAATTCTTCTCCTAATTTGTGGAGAGTACGAGTCAGCTCATCATTTACCAACAGCGGAGGGGAGGAACTTATAGTCGAACAATTAATCAGTCACCCAGAATATGTAGGCCATACTTTGATCAACGATATTGGAGTAATAAAGCTTACAACACCCGCTGTTCTCTCTGATAAAGTAGGACTTGCGTCCCTTGCTTTACCTGGAATCAATATACCTGACGACGCAGTTGTGACAACTGTAGGATTTGGTGTACTGGGGGTATGTAGAATATCTTATCTAAATTTTTTTTATTTATAAATATTTTTTTTAAAACATTATTGCTTAAATTGAAATTCAACTTAATTTTGTTTCAGCCTGGTCTTGGTCGACCTACAGTTCTACAAAAAGTTGATGTAAATGTTATAAATCAAGAAGTTTGCACTTCTCGTTACGCTTACTTGAAAACTATTCCCGAATTCGAATCCATGCCGGAAGTCATTCCTGAGAAAATCTGTGCTGGTATACCAGATGTAGGAGGAAAGGATGCTTGCCAGGGTGATTCCGGGGGACCGTTAATATTTAACTTAACCCTTGTTGGTGTAGTCTCTTGGGGGCATGATTGCGCACATCCCTACTTCCCAGGAGTATACACTCGTGTCGCTTCTTACTACGATTGGATTTTTGAAAATGCTGCTCTAAATGTTTATTGAATATTCTCATAAATAATCTTATAATAAGTATTGTTACGTTAAATTTCCTTATTTTAATATTATTTGTTTCATTATGACCGTCAAAAGAATTAATCTACCAAAAATTCAAAAATATTATTAAGGACATTGGGCATTTTTCTATGACACACAGTTACCCACGGCGAATAAAAATAATGTTAGGTTGAAGGTACACGTAAATACACCTATATTAAAACGGTATAGGTTGCATATATGCAGGATGTGGGATTAACGAGAAAATTATACTAAAAGATATATAACATTGAAACTTACAAAGCCTTCAAAGCCTTTAAAGAAAATTTGTAAAAATCAAATATAGAACAGAAAGGAATGTTAGGAATTAAACATACTTGTATTTACTTCTACACCGATATCTACTTATACAACAAGTAATGGTTTTTTCTAAAATCGCCACTGGTGTCTGCAATTCTTCTTAGTTGGTCAGCCTACGTTTAAAAGTGAACTATGGAGTACGACGACCATGTACGAGTATAGGAACAGTAATATTCTTCTCGATTTTGTCTAGAAAGAGTATGCTCATAAAGCGAGCGTTATCTGTTGCATACGATACCGTGTTTCAAGTTTGTCGATCGAAAGATGGTGTCTCATGTGTCCTGCGCGAATTAGGTAGTTTAGGGTCGAATATTACAAGACATTTTAACGATTAAATATGATTTTAAATTTGGTTTGGTTCTTTGATTATGGCGTTCCGAGTGTGCCAGTAGAGCACATACACTTCGCCAATGTCACGTTGGGTGGAGAAAACACGAAAGAGGTTGTACGGTAAAAAAGAGATAACGTTTAACAATAGGAGAATGCATGTTAAAAAAAAGAAAAAAATTGCCTTCACCAATAAAAATAAAATAAAATTAATATATACATTATATACATAACACAGAGGGTTAGTAATAAGAAATATAATACAAAGGTGTTAGAGTAAATTAAATTGTAAGCTATGTGTTAGCTTACAATTTAATTTTGTTATATCTAATATTTTTACATAAAAAATTACATAGAGAACTAAACACAAACATTAACAAACATTGAACGTTAAGGGGGCGGGGAACTTTATGAGGAAGGACATCGTATAAGGGACGGATCAGCTTAGGGCAAGTGAAAAGTATGTGAGGAGGGGAACCGTCGTCTAGGCCACATTCACACAGTGAGTGGTCCCTGACCCTGATCTTAGCTAAGTGCACAGGTGTACATGCATGTCCAAGGCGCAAGCGACAAATAGTTGATATAATCCTCCGTTCAGTAAATCTTTGGGAAAAAACCCAAGGTCGCCTGGGGATATTAGGTTGAATAGCAGCTTAAAATTTACCTTTCTCAGATTGTGTTAATTCCCAGAATTCAGACCATGACACATCCAAATGAGTAGATGCAAGAGACAACAGATGATTTCAAATTTACTGATTACCTCCATTTGTTCTTGAATTTGAATTAAAATAACTACAGAAAAATATGTGGACGAAAATTATTTGATCTAATAGTATTTTGGTTTTTGTTCGCGATTTTTCAGAGTAGGCTAAAACGCCCTCCGTACTTTAATGTACTGTTACTGTAATTATACTATTAACTAGCGGCCCGTCAGCGGCTTCGCCCGCTTAAACAGAATTGACTGAAAACTTCTAATATGTTTTTTTTTACTTTAAACTGTAATATTCTAATATGATTTTTTTACTACATTATCGTAATTTCTATAAGGACTTTTGATTGTTTTGAATTAAAAAATACGACCAATATTGATATTTGATATTTATAAAAATATACATAAAGCTAATTATTTCTTATACGTATATAGTTTTGTAACATTATGTACTTTTTACCTATGTAATGTATGTATGTCTCATCATAATTTTAAAACTCTGTTAAATGTGCCTGAAGAAACAACCTTAATTGTTAAATTATTGATTTGAAGGATTCATAATATTCTTTGTAAAATAACTGTAATGATTGCATATTATTAACTCCTGTACAGTTTTAAAATTAGTTACATACTTATATTATCAGCTAAATGTACAATTGGTAAATATGTAGTTATTACAGAGTGCACGTAAAAAGGCTGTTTTTAGGCATTTTTATATAGATTTATTTCAAACGATCCGAAAAATCTATGTATTTACTTAATATTTCTTTGAAGATCATATCGGTCTTTATCTATGTGTTGAATTAATTACGACAAAAACTTAACTGTTATGATTTATGAAGGTAACCTTCATTAACAATTCAATTTTGTTTACTTTATTGTTCGTAACTCTGAACAGTAGTGCTTTAAAAATATATATTTTTTTATCAACGGTCATATAACCAAGACGTTTCGAATGTCATTCTTTAGCCAGGAATCTTATCAGCGTGATTGTTATATAACATTCGCAGGCAAACTAATGCCTTGACTTCATTCAAATGATGATAATTTTTTTTTAATTAACCGATTTTGATGAAACAAACTTTAAATGTTACGTTTGGTCAAAACAAAGCAATTGGTAAAACTTTTAAGTAAATCGGTTCATATCAATCGGTTCACGGTTATAATTATTTTATTATCCTGCATTTTCCATAAGATAATCAATATAAATTAAATAAATTATATAATTTAAACATTCAATAATTTTGAGAAAGTGCAAGTACTAACATGGCTTGCGAGGACGAAATCGGCGGCAAGGGCGTCCCCTGCTGGACTCGTGACTATACTTTCGGCCGTAAACGGAGCGGTCCGTTAGGGTTGAACTTTTTTCTTTTTAGTTATTTATGCAGTTGGACCACTTTTAGGATTCCGTATCTTAAAACGAATAAATAGATATGAATATCCCTTCTTATAATACCATATAATTCATCCGTTATAATTTAAAGCTTTTCTTGTCCGCCTATTAGCCCTTCAAGATCATTTGTCTCGAGATCTAGTGAAGGTCAAGCATAAATTAATATCAAATATCTCGGTCCCTTAGAGCAGAAATAAATCAAGCTCTTCTTTTATGCATGTAATGTAATCAAAACCTATAGGGTACTTGTCGTGAACCTACAGTTATATAACATGAAATCTAACAATATCAAAAGTGAAATTTATAGATATTTCATAGAAAAAAAAACATTAATATTATACATGTGTAAATTTCTGAGGATTGATGGATGTTTGTTCCTCTTTCACACAAAAACTAATGAACGGAGTTAGATGGAATTTTACATTATTATAGCTGATACATCAAAATAACACATAAGTTATTAACTTTAAGACACACTTTCGCGTTGCTTAAATTAAAAAAATAATGATAAATTTTCAGATAACAAATAAAGAAAAGGTAAATCTTAATGCTTTATTTCATAACAATAAATAAAAAAAAGAAAACAAGCCGTTTAGTATTCTTTGTAGGATCAGTAGTCTTCGGAAGTATTAGGGTTGTTAGCGTTGGTCATAAATGTATCTGCATTTAAAATATAAGTTTCACAAAGATTCTTACTATTAAAAGCTTCTAAAATGTCATCGTCAAGGTGGCGATTGATAATAGCACTGCACTGCAGGTTCTGTGCAGCAAATGCGAAAGGCGAATCCAATTGATATTCTATGACTTTTTGTAGCGAGTGTTTTTGTAAAGAGGAGGCGTTGCTCTCGTTGGATTGATTATGACCTGATGAAGGTTTCAAAGATATAAGCTGTGATCGAAGTTGTCGTGGTTCCTCAATGTATCTACGAGCTTGTACGATTCGTCCATACGCTGCATTAATAAGCTCCTTAGCGTATTGATTGGAATGCATGATTTGGCCACTCATTAAGTGGACGCTCAAAGACACTTTTTCCTCCCATGACATATTTTTTTGTAGAACGCTGTTTAAATCTTCTGTGACTTGTGAACAGACCAAACTAAACATGTGACGCAGAACAGCGTTTTGCAATTCTTCCTCCGTTTTGAAGTCTTTAAGTTTTTCTTCAATGACGGCTTGAACATCACTGGGAGCACCGCCGATACAGAAAACCGTGCCAGTAATACCTGAAATAAGCATAAAATTAAGTTCATTGATAATAGTTTTGTACAAACAAGACTCAGACTTTATTTGTAGAAACAAGGGAATTAACAGATGACGAAATAATAGACTTGCACAAACATTTAGTTTTGCCTATATATTTTTAAAAAATATTGTATTTTTTATAGAAATTGAAAATAATATATTGTTGTTAATATTTTGAATAATATGGCTGTGCAAATGTTATATTAATTTGCTATACCCTGATCTTCCAAAATTGCTGCCATTTCTAGAGCAACTAAAACACCAGTTTCATATCCTAGTAAATAGAATCCATTCTTTAATTTCGCCTTCTTTACGAGAACCTGCAAACACAAAGTAGGTACATTACTAAAATAGACCGGCAAAGAAACACCAAAAAATAATGTGTAATTTAAATAAGAATAATATTAATTTAGAAAATTCATTTAAATAAACGGTGCCTAAGCTGCATTTATGCGACGGAGAAACGTTAGAATAGTTGCATAATTGGCCTTAAACGATACAGTGCTGGTACTAACGCTATTATATATGCGCTGATATGCCTTTTCGTAGGATATGCGGAGTCAAAGAAATTTTGAATGTTAAACATAATATTGTTTTCTGAGGATTGATTGTGTACTATCTTTTATATTTATAAGTTTAAGAAAAAAAATGTTAAAGAAACTAAAATTTGCCATCATTATACTATATGTAATGTTATAAGCACAACAAACCTTAGCATATCTATCTGCCAGTTCCTGAATAGTTTCATGAGGATTATCAAGACCAGGTTGCAGCACAAGAGCAGGTAATTTGAGGCGCTCGCACAAAGTTTGGAAACGCAAATGTACACCTTCAACTCCGGGTACCACGCATAAGCATGTTTGGTTGACATCAAATTCATCGTCACGCTAAAATATAAATGAAACTTTATGAAGAAAATATACAAATATAAATTAGGTACTCGTACTTGAGGTCAGTCGTGGCGCAGCGGCACGAAGTGTGACTGTTTGTGGGGCAAACCGACTGGTTGTGGGTTCGATCCCCACTCGAGGAGATGAAATATTTTCGCTCTGGAATATATATTCGCTCTGGTGTCGAGATTAAGCGCGGCTTTGAGTTCTGCCACTCAACACGCAATGCTTCCAGAATACGGCGGAAAGTGGAGAACAGAGTGTCTTACCACTAGGTTCCCTCTGCCTACCCTGCTGAGTGCGGGATACAGCGTGAAGATGATAAAAAAAATTAGGTACTCGTGACTGAGCACCTAATTTATAGCTATAAGAAACGAGGCTAACTATAAGAAGCTGAGTACTAAAATAAATAAAATAAATAAATCAGCGTCACGCTGTATTCCGCACACAGCAGGATAGGCAGAGGGAACCTTGTGTTAAGACACTCTACACTCTGTTCTCTACTTTCTGCCGAATTTTGGAGGCATGGCGTGTTGAGTAGCAGAACTCAACGCCGCGCTTTTGCCTCGACACCAGAGCGAAGAAATGGAAATATAAATTTAAGTAAATATTTCATCTCCTCGAGTGGGGATCGAACCCACAACCAGTTTTACTGTTACACTTTGTGCCCCTGCGTCACGACTGGCCTCATCTCATCATCTTTAAAATACCATATTTATTGTGATAATTCTTGTCTGGACAGGGCAATATTTGTCGGGACACTTACCATTGCGGAACTAATTACTAGTGTTTGTAAAAACACCATTTCGGTCGTGGAAAGAAGTTCGTCGCTATCAACAAATGATAAGAATGTCGCCAAGCCGTCAGTTTCTTTATGTGTTGTTTTTGATATTACCTGGGCATCCAATGCATGTAGTCTGTTAAAATAAATAATAAAAATAGTTTTAGTATATGTACGTATGTACGGCTGATATAAGCATGATATTTTAGTTTTTATTACGAAACACATAATACATACGTTTGAACAGTTACTGATAATAAATTACTTTCTTCTAAATTTATATGATGTTTATTTTTCAAGTAAACCCGAAATATGTCTAATTTTGTAGAATCGTGGCATAAGTCTGTGATATTAGTATCTTCTGGTATATTATCCAAGGTATTGATTCCTACAAATATGTGACATAAATAAATAATCAAATTAAAAGATATAAAATGCAATGAATGTAGTAACGTAGTAAGTGACAAAATACCTGCTATTCTAGCAAACTCTTGCACCAAAGAAACTTGAGAATTTTCATGCAAAGAATGTACTTGTATAATATGTTCTTTAAGGCATAAGGCTTTCTCAATTGCGTCAATGGCATTTATAGTCGAAATTACATCATCATTTTCTCTATTATTGTCCTGCAAAATATATGCAAACACGTCAAATTTTCATTTCGATGGTACAGCAGTAAAAATATTATGAACTTTCATATGACTTTACCTTTTGCGTGAATTTTAAAACAGGCAAATTGATCCTGGTAAGCTTGTGGGTATTTATTGTAGATACCGTTTGATCATCTAACTTATTATCTCCAATGTTAATAACAGCAAAATATCTGTAATAATTAAAAAAATACTCACACACTGATATAATTTAATGTAAAATAAAATATATGACGATGATAACTAAAAAACAACTTACTTTAAAATTGAACTTAATTTTAATGACAATGAATTGACTAGCTCAAGCATTTTCTTGCTATTTTCACCTATTGTGTTATCAGAAAAAATATAATATACTCCTTCAACACTCGGTAGTAATTTGATATTATCCAAGATGTTTATTATATTATTTTGATTAAAGGCATCGTCCGACAGTGATTCCACGTGTACTCCTTGCTTTGCCCACATTCTATAAAATAAAATGAAGTATTTATATTTTATTTTTAATAATATATTTTAAATATAAATTGGGTAATATAAATTGGGTTACCTACCTTAATTTCATTGATAAACAATTTGATGTATTTGATGAAATGAGTATAATTTTTTTAGCACCTCTGCTGACTAATCTGTCAACTAATTTCAATCCCAATAATTCATTTTCTGATACAACTAATTGAGCCAATTGCGGAGAACAAATTATTCTGAAACAAATTGAATAGGTAAGTTTTTTTTAGATACAAAAAAGTTTTAGAGACATGACATATAAGTTTACCTGGTCTGAATATACGGAAGATCTTCATTTATGCTCAGCAGTACACGTCCACGATGGCGGCTGCTGGCTTGAAGAGAGAATGCGCGAGGTGCATCTAGTGCCGAATACGTTATACGTGTCAGAGGACGAATGTATCCGCGAGCAATACCCTCGCTCAGCATTAGCTGCAGACTCTAAAAGATTTCAAGTTGATGTAGCGTTATTATTATTAAGTTCTTTAGATGGATATTTAATAAAATAAAGCCGATGCACTGTTTCAACCAAAAAAATATATTTATAAGGATATCGCAGTTGGTTAACATAAAAAGTGTAATTCATTTGACTTTATTATTAAAATTAATTAATTGATCTTCATACATTGCATTGCTTAATTCATTTCGAAACATGTATTTTAACTATAAAAATTTAAAGCGAAAACAGATCATCGTAAAATTTACCTGTAGTTCATCAGATCTTGGATTTTCTAGCATTGAACCTAAATTCAGAGAAGTGTAAGATATTCCTTTAGTTAAATTTTTCATTCCTAAATTATACTTTTCCTTATGCAGCAACAGAGACGTGTCAACTACGGTTCCAGATGTAGCGCAACAATTAAAAGAAATCTAAAAATAAAATAAAATTGAAAGTTTTGATAATGATTATTAAATATTATCGATTAGAATTAAAATAAAAAATATAAAAATAAATCAAATAAATCAGCTTCACGCCGTATCCCGCACAAAGCAGGGTAGGCAGAGTAAATCTAGTGTCAAGACACTCCGTTCCGCACTCTAGAGAGAATTCTAGAGGCATTGCGTAATGAGTGGTGGAACTTAATGCCGCAGTTTTGCCTAGACACCAGAGCGAAAAAATGAAAATATAAATGTAAATAAATATTTCACTTCCCCAAGTGAGGATCGGATTCACAACCAGTCGCGTTTGCAGTCACACTTTGTGGCGTTACGCCACGACTGGCCCAAAAAATAGTAGTACTTATGGGAACGGATATTATTAACTAAATTATTATTTAGAATTATGAAACTACTCTATTAAAATTTAATCAAAATCGGCTGTTTAAAAAAAAGTAAGATTATAGTGTCAGTTCATCAAAATTAAAAATACAGATAAATTGAGATATTAAAAAAATCTTAGTATAACTTACATTTTTAAGATCTCCTTTTACACACGATACTATTATATTACAACCTTTGCTCTTGGTAGCATTTAAGATCATATCACCAAAGCTACTGTCACGTGAATTTCCGATATTATTTTCTGAAATCGAAGTTTATATTGTTATTGTACATAAAAAAAATGTTATTCATGATATTTCGCGACTGTCAATAATAAATACCTTTTAGGTTTGGGAAAAGTCTTCGTAAAAAATTTTTTTTCTTATTATCGCTGACAGTAGTGAAAACTTCACAGCCGAATGCTAAAGCGATCGATATAACAGCCTGACCTAGGGCTCCGGCACCACCATGAACTAAAACTTGGATTCCTGGCTTCAATTTTCCCTTAATACACTGAATATAAACAAAATATTATAAATATTTTAAACCCAACTCAAGAAAATATATTTAATACATGATATTACCAAGCTATAAAGAGCAAGACAGTATGCCAATGGAACGGTAGCAGCATCTTCCATACTCCAATGTGCTGGTACTGGCCATAAAAGTTCTGGTTGCACATTTACGTGTGTACGAATTGATTCGGATGTTGCAATCCCCATAACGCGAGCCCCACTATCAAATAAAAAAATATAAATTAAAAATTCTATTGATCATATAACACAAATCACATCATTTGATTTGCAATTATTATTGGCTTCATGCTGTATCCCGCGTTTTATATTAAATTAGGCAGAGGAAACCTAGTGTTAAGATATTCCGTTCCGTATTTTCCGCTGAACTCTGAAGTAAGTTGCGTGTTGAGTGGCGGAACTCACCGACTCGCAACCAGAGCGTAGAAATAAAAATATGAAACAAATAATAAATAAAATAAATTTTGTTTACCTCATAGTTATTCCGCTGAAATCAAAAACTTGAATATCGTCTTTATTAAATGCAGTAGTTCCTATTTTTTTTTGGACTTCGATGTCGTTTACTCCAGCATAGTGTACCTGTAATATTTACAAAAAAACTTGATTTCTACTATTTCAGATTATTTTAGTCACCGTGGCAAACGTAACATTTGCTTGTATCTATATGTCATTATGTGGCATCATAGGTTCCAAATGGATGAACCGATTTTGATATAATTTAATTATCTGCAACTTTCAAGTCTCTGTAACAATATTGCCTACACCTATTAATCTTGTCTGATACCACCTGTTAACGTTGTCATATCTTGTCTGATGTTTATAGGAGAGTTAACTATCCTACTGATACGAACCTCCCCACAAAAATTTATAGCAGAGGTATCGCGTTTATTCTAATGACCTTAATGTTATATATCGTTTATATTTTTACAATTTTATCGTTTTAGAATGTAAATATATAATGATATCGGAGGTTTTCTGTGGTTTTATCTAGTAATATCGTTATTATTTCGTAATATTTATTTAGGTACCTTAACATTTATGCCTTTGGCATCTAACTTGGAGGCTTCCGTCCAATGCAAAGAATTTAAATCCCCTATTCGTTCAATTTGAAGTTCCAATTCTCGACCTTTAACAAAGATTTCTTGTACTGGCAAGTAATATTCACCACCCCACTGCCCCTGAAACATATAATCTTAAATAAGTAAATTAATATTGTAACATTAAACGCAGTAAGACTGACTATAAACGATAGTTGATTCATTCAAATAATTAATACCTCTAAACAGGTATCGAAATAACAGAGGAACGCACTATTTTTCATTCTACTCTCTTAAGACCAAATTCAGTGTTGAGTTCCATCAGTCATTACGCAATGTCTGCACATAACAGGTCTTCAACATCACTCTTTGCCTTCCTCTTCTATGCAGGATAAAGTTGAAAATAAATAAAATTGAGGCCAGTCGTGGCGCAGCGGAACGAGGTGTGACTGTAAAACCGACCCGGTTGTGGGTTTGATCCCCACTCGAGGAGATGAAATATTTACCTAAATTTATATTTCCATTTCTTCGCTCTGGTGTCGAGGTTAAGCACGGCGTTGAGTTCTGCCACTCAACACGCAATGCCTCCCAAATTCGGCAGAAAGTGGGGAACGCAGTGTCTTAACACAAGGTTCCCTCTGCCTACCCTGCTGTGTGCGGGATACAGCGTGAAGCTGATTTAATTTTAATTTAATTTATAAATAAAATTGTTTGAGTGAAGTAAATATTTGACCAACCGCAAGTTAGTTTGAACTTATATAACGCAAGGCGTCACCGCCCATTACTCGCTCCGCTCACTAACTCTCGGCTTGCAATGATCAAAAAATAAAATTGTAATGGATTCAGCTTATAACAACAATTGCGTTTGATTTATCTGTATTATAGGCATTAGGCGAGTATCTATATATAAGTGATTTTTCTCAGCCACTCAGTTGGTAATATATGAAGAGACGACCGATGTTCATTAAATATTAGAGGCACAGTTAACTACGCCTATCCTATCGAGTTTATTACTAAATTTCAGCAGCTATAGAAAAAAAATTGTAGAAATAATCAAATTATTAACAAAAATGAGAAATATTTCGGAGAGATTATTAAAAATCGTTTAAAGTAGGCCATTTTCAACGTGAGAAGACCTAATTTTACTGCATTTTAAGTACATTTTAAAATTATTCCGTTATTATATCTGAATGAAACTTTTAGTATCTAGTCTTTATATGTACTTGTAATTCTGAAAATAGAAGATACAAAAAAAAGTTGTGAAATATTCATTCGGCAGCGTGTGAAAATAAAAATTAACTACCACCTAAGTGCATCGGCCAATTCTAGGCCTGGGCGATTAAGAGAGGCGAGATTTACAATATCAAAATATTTGTATAAACACTGTTTGATTATAGTAGACTGTTAAAAAATGCAGAAACTTGTCTCAATATGTATAAAAATCGATTTAAATGTAGTCGATTCTCGTAATAAGAATAACTATTTTTACTATTTCATGATTTGAGTACATTTTTTAACAAGTTGTCATTGAACTTCGCCTATGAAACTTTCAGAGATTATTTTATACAAATACTATTAGTTTTTGAATTTACTCCTGGAAAAAATCACCAGTATTTTTTTTGCTATGGCCCTTGAAATTTTTTGATAAAATTATTTTAAAATTTCCACAAAAGGTCTACTATTAAACTATATTGAGAAAGAAAACCACGAGCGCAGAGTTAACAATCAGGCTGTATTTGCCAATTTTATTCAAGAATCTGATTTTTTCCAAAAAAAATCACAAATTCTCAAACATCTGTCAAACCACTGAAAACCGGCTAAAATACATGAAGATCAAATGCATAGATATTGAAGTCTTCTACCTTGTATAAGATGTGTCGAATGGTTGCATGAAACTTAAATAACCTTCACGTTCTATGGTTTTATATACATACATGCTATTATCATTAATTAAAATCGCCGCCACCGCAACGATGTTTGGTTGTGAATCTAATCAAATAAATTATACTTTAGAAGAGTAACCCACGATGACTGTAATATCATTTACTTACATTTTTAAGAATATTAACGTCGAAATCCGTAAGAGGTTGATTCAGGAATTGATCACTCGATAATTTACCACTGATCATAACTAAAGTTATCTTACGGTCTTCTTCGTTTTTCCATTTCTTCAATGTGGATTTTAAACCAGCTAATGGTGGGTAAGAAGCCAGCACGATAAGATGTTGATTTAGGGGTATTGCTGATCTTCTTGAAGTCAGTAAGACAAGGTCAGATTCTGTTTTAACTGTGATAGCACTGGTACCTAAATTTGAGTCTATGGGGCGCCATATTACAAGTTCCAACACTGTTGACTTTATAGTATGTGCACAAATAGTTTTATACAGAATTGATGGACGGTCGTTCAGAATTTCTGATCTATATTTTTCATAACTGACAACAAATGATTGGCGTTTAAGATTTCGGTGAAGTAACTGACTCATCTGTAAAAATAAATTTAAATGTAAATTTCAATTTATTGTTAGCGAACTCGTATAAAAGAGGGTAGGTGAAAAACATTATAAAAGCAACGGCCCTTATTGGAAGGAAACTCGTGTGAGGTATTGTTATTGGGTGATACATGTCACTTATTGCAATTACGTAGAATCTCCTTCCTAATAATTAAAAAACATATCGACAATACGTATTTCTTCTTTTAAAAACGTTAACCGCTTCCAATTTCTAACAGTATAATATAAATAAAACGCACTTATGTCCGTTTCATGGTAGCAAGCTGAGAATGAAGTGTCTTTACAGTAGATTTTCTCTGCCTACCCTGCATATGAGATAAGAAAGAGTAAAAATAAAAACAATATAAATTAAACTTACATTATCGTCATTTGATAAATTTGTCACTAAAAGTAAATCGTGTTCGCCCGATATAATATTTGTCCGTATTGCATTGTCTCTATTGATTCTCGAAAATGTTATTTGTACTCCTGGTATTTCAGAAAGAATTTCATTAACTTCTAAGAAGTCAGAATTACAGTTTTCCGATATTTCTAAGACATTTATTTGTTGTTTGTTTAAGTTTTGTGCAACAATTTGTATATAAGTTGACAGTGCCGACTTTTTCTGTAATATAAATTTGTTGTTTATATATTATATTTTATCATTACTAATATGTAATTAGGTGATAATGATAAAATAGAAAGGAATAATAACAGTACCAAAGTTAATTGTATACATACATCTATGTAGTTTGTGGAGTGATGGGGAATAAATCTTAATGATTTCAATCCAATATTTTTATTGATGGACGGTAAATCATTGAACCTTATATTGCTCATTATAATACCACCGCATCTAAAATATTGACATCATTATAAAACAAATTTAAAAAATATATTTTCAATTTAATAATATTTTAATATCTACTTTACCTGATGTAATCTTGGATTTCATTTATTTTAGCTGGGACTACGTTTACTCCGTCTACTTGGTTGGTATTGTAAAGAGTATGCTGATTTACATCAATTATGATCTTTCTTATAAAATTGAGCTGAGATACTGTTTCATGAACCCTTCTCAACATGTTTAACTGCAGCATACCATCTATGAGAGTCACCCAATTATTATTCCATTTTAAATTTGCTTCAGATAGTGACAAATTAGCATTATAAATACTACAGAATTCACCACTGAAAAAATATTATTAGGCTATCAATAGATGTACATTTTTAACTCGTGGAAATGAAAAATCGGAAATTTGAAAGTTTATAGGTATTTCATAGAAAAAAATCATTATAACCTTAAATTGTTTGTTCATTTCGTCATTTCGTACAAAATGCGTGTATACGCTCGAAATCTTATGTAGGTCGAGTTTATTTGTTTTTATTTTTTTATCTTCACGACGTATTCCGGACGTAGTAGGGTAAGTATGGGGAATCTTAAAACCTAGTTTTAAGACACTATTTGCATTAAGACATTTTCCGGGGCACTGCCCTGTTGAATGGCGGAACTCATCGCCGAGCTCTACCTCGTCACCAGAGCGAGGAAATGAAGATATTAAATAATTTATATCGAAACTTAGAATTGAACACCAATAGTGTTCACAGTAGCATGCTTGTACTCATGTGCCACGACGGCCTCAAGTCAAGTTTATTCGCTGCGTAATTAAAATCTTTCTCGTCTTTCTCGTTGACCTTCAATTATGGAATTTTAACAAGTGAAAACTTGCAGTTCAAATATAAGGAAAAATCAGAAAAATCTAATGTTATGTTCATATTACAGATAAAAACTATAAAAAGCTTATAATATAATTGTTGTACATTTCATAGAAAATGTGTGTGAACTTTTACAAGTTGTACTTCCAGTTGAACCACAATCCTGAAATTAGCAAGGATCCCTCCAAGGACTCGCACTCGACTGGTTTTTATACATTGTTTTGAAAACTTACGAATAGTTATAATCCCTTGTCGAAAAGAGTTCATATATATCTTCTGTTGTCATTTGTAATGCGTCGTGAATTTTTAAATCATATTTTTCTGTGTCTTCTATTTTTCCAGTTATGTAACCTGTCACTATGTAAGCACTTTCATCTAATACCTAATCATATAAAAAAAGTTCGTATTTAATTTAAATAATCACAATAATTAAATTAATTTAAAAAATACATTTTTTTATACAGCTTACTTCGAAACGCCCTGTTCCCCGATGTAAAGTAACGTTTAAACGTAGGTTGTGCTGATCACGAAGAAGCGGTTGTAAGTAAAAGTGGACGTCGTTAAATTGAACAGATAGCTGTTTTTTTTCAACACCTAAAACCATTGCTAGTGTGTCCCAAACTCCTACCAGCAGAGCAGAAAAGGGATACACGTTCTTTTCTAAAAAAAATCCATGCAAATTTTGGTTTAAGTTATTATTTAAGCAAAGTATAGTTTTCATTTGAAACTTTTATTTATTCATTCGTTGTGACATGGGAGTGAAAGTGATATTAAAAATAAATTGCCTGTTGCACTCAGACAATGCTAATTGCATCGTCAGAATTATTACGCATTGGTCATCACTCTGAACGAAGGGTGTGGAAATAATGGTTTTACTCGGAATGCGATTAAGAGTAAGGGCCTGGTATTTCAAACAAATGAATAAATAAGTGGTAACATATTAGAAAAAGTGAATGAAGTCGTATATTCGAGAAATATGTTTAGTAGAGACGAAAGATATGAAATGGATGTGGAAAGGTATATTGTTATCGGTAACGGAGTTATCGTTGTCTTAGATGTATTGATGAGATGGTGAAATATCCGTTATTACCGTAAATAGCCTTACACACTGGTACCGACGCTGTTTTATGGCAGCGATACGTTTTACGTGGGTTATTATATTGTCCTACCTAAGAAAGAGAGAAGTACCTAAGAAAACACAGTATCGAGGATATTGGAGGAAGGTCACGTAAAAAGATCGACATCACCTGGAGGGACTGTTTGAAGAAGTTAAGGAAAGTTAACGAGATGAAAGAGTTATACAAAGACTGAAGCGATGGGCGCTCCATTATCTCTGGTTATCCCACTTGGGATAAGCTGCTAAAAAAAATATCCTCTTACCTCTTATAACGTGACCTTTTAAGTAAACATTCTCATCATCGTGAGTGGATATAACAAGTTTAGTAGCGGCTGCGGTTTTTCTATGAGCTGAGACATATAAAGGTAAGTTCCTGAAAATATATTTTTTAAATATACTGTGTGCTCATGTAAAAGTCATAATTGAATGCCGTTTTTATATAAAAATGTAGTCTTACTAATATTTACCATCTTTCATTATGTGCCCATTCCACTAAATGAGATAGCATTGGTGTTCCAGTGGACACAGGAAATTCGATTTTTGGATAAAGCACTTCGACTTTAGGGTTAAGTCCTCCCATGTAGAGCCTGCAAACAAGTCAAAATTATTGTGTCTATACATTGCATTGTTGACATTATTTTGCTATTTTTTTAATCAAT